>JAXCHB010000118.1:3640000-3882500 GCA_036926305.1 Uropetala carovei | reverse complement strand
AATAAATGGGGGGCGTAAAATGGGGGGCGTATATACTCTCCGCTAGCGTTTCATTTCGTACTTATTCTTATTTCACCTGGAACATGAGTATTTCTCATGCATATTTGTGGCATGTGTAAAGGCCGAAATTTTTTAGGCCTAATTGTATTAAGGTTTTATTATTAAGTCGTATTAATTGAATGCGGCGAACAAGAGCGCGTGGACTCTGTTGGAGGTATCGTTACTATCATTTATAGATACAACAGCTCGTAGAAGTATCTCGTTGCAAAATTCTGGGGAAAAGGTCTATCTATGTTTTACTGGGAGTATAGCCTGATCTTTCCATGGTGCTAATCTCGTTATGTTTCTTGTATTATTTCCTAGAGTTTTTGTAAATGCGAACACATTGTTCGATCGAACTAGAGCCTAATTCTTCCATTCTTCCACTTTTATTCTTTTCTTCCCCTCCCCTCCCCCCCCCCCTCTCGCTCTTCTGCTCTTCTTTTTCCCCTTTTATGACTCCCATATCTTCCGACACCCTTTTCCCATCTCGAGACCTCTATTTATCAAGCTTTTTGCCTCGAAGTCTCCTAGCAGCCCAATATCGGGTCGTGGAGCACGTCTCCAAACTCATCCCCATCTCGTCAATTCCTCGCAGTCCTCCTCCCCGCGGTTTAACATACCCCTTTACCTCTCTCACCTCTCATCCAACCCATTCCCTACGAGTTCCCTTATGCCGTACTAGTCTCCCACCTCTCTCCAAGCTCATGCTTCATCGCCCTATGAATACTTAAACTTCACCCAAACCTTAAGCTCCTTCCCGCTCTACCCTTCGCCCCCTCTTTCCCGCCGCGGTTTCCCAATAACTCTCGCCTCCTCTCCACGAAACGTTTTCGGATTCAACCGCTTCAAACTTATACCTCCGCACTCCTCTCAGATCCGCCTTCCCCTTCAACTCGTCGCCTTCCTCTCCCTGTCTCCCTCCCTCTCTCTCTCCCTCCCTCCCTCCCTCATCCTCTATGCAACACTTAAAAGCTCCCACCCCGACGTGATATAACCCGTAAAATCCTGCGTTAGTGGATCGCATTTGGATATTAACTACCTCTCCGACACTGCCTTACGAAAGTGTTCCACTCTCTCTCTCTCACACACACACACACACACACACACACTGTCTCGCGGTTTTACTGCCAACATTGGATTTGGAGGGGGATTTTGTGTGGAGTGGGTTGTTATCAGTGGCACGGTTCGGGTGGATATGTCGCAGTCATGCAGGTTACAAGCACCGCATTTGTTTTTTGAGCCAATCTACCGTTTTAATTGGCCCCGCTTAGAGCTATACGGAGTCGTTGGATTTGTTCTTTCTCGAGGGTCGTAGTGATCCAGTAAGTAAAATGCGATGTTGTAATTCTCGTTCGAGAGTTGTCATATTTCTGGTTGCGGCGTATGAGAAAAGATCGGTCGGTATGTACCAGTTATATTATTCATCGTTCATTTTATAGCTGGATATCCAAACTTTCGATAAATATTTAGGTTTACATTTTCCTTGTGATAAATTATGAAAATTAGTCGAATGTATAAATTATCATACGGGTAATCTTCATAAAATTTGAGTCGGATTTTATTGTTATGGATTTAAGGAAATCTTAGTATCGCTTTCGCGTGCTTCCTAAAACTGATTTAAATTTATTTACTGGTTTTCCCCATGGTTTTCGTTTCACTCATGTCATTAACGCCAGTTATCATTTCCTCGCAGTATCTGCTTCTGGCCACTAATACAATCTCCTCGCTCCAGACAGCATACAATTAAATTACGGCACAAATATTTTATTTTATCAACGCATATTTTAAATCGGGTTTTCCTCGTGCTGCAAAAGCCACTTCCGATTCCCTTCGTTCTCTCCCACTCTTTTATCTATTTCTCTCTTTCTCCTTTTTGCTGCTCAAGCGAGTGTCAGAGTGGAGCCAGCGCGATCGATAGGGCGCCGGCTCGATTCTCACTTAATGCATTTGGTGCTTTTGAAGTTTGGTCATCTATCATCCGTTGTGGCCGCATTTAATCGCCCGAAATAGACTATAGATGTAAAAAAAATATGGCTTTCAGTCCCACAAAAACACGATTCCATACAAAATTCACCCCTTCCGACATGGGGCTATATTTCATAACGGGGTCGCCGGCCGGCCACAAACGTTATGAGGAGTCCATTTTTTTACCTCTATTATCCGTGATCGTCTACGAAGAAAGAATATGTCATTTTACTTCGAAACATATGAGGGATGTGTCCGTATCACCGGTACGACGGACATGAATTTGGACCTAAATGTTATTTTTTATGGTCACCATAAAAGAGTGGGTAAATTAAATTCAGCTCCAGCGTCGACCGTTCGTCGGTTTAGTTTGTGCTGTAAAGCGTACGTTTATTTGCGGGAAACACGATTTTGACATCGTTCGGTGAAATGTGGTTCAATTTTATCTAAACTACAAGAGTTATGTAATTGTGATCAATGTCGGTGGAATGTATTGGCCACAATTTCAAAAAAAAAACAATGAGAATTAAATAATTTTGACGGTGCTCGTCCACGTAAGTGCCCTGTAAATGTTAATAAAGTAAAACCCAGTTTTTACAGAATGATTTTTAACGGTAACGACCTTTTCGCGGAATTAAAGAAATTTTGATGCCCTGTAAATGTTAATAAAGTAAAACCCAGTTTTTATGGAATAATTTTTTAACGGTAATGACGTTTTCGCGGAATTAATGAAACCGATTTTGAAGTTCAAATGTTTGTTAAATTATTAGATACCGTGAGAATTGAAATAAAGTCATTTAAAAAGCTCGCCTATTATTCGCAGTATAGAATCGTATTCTCATGTTAATTAGAAAGCAGAATCGCAATGCTTTGATCGTTGGAGTAACTATGCATTCGTTGAGTTGTCACATTTGCACTTGCTCCAACACGGAGAAGTAAAAATTCAATTAGTCTAATAACTTTTCAAATACTGTAAGTCTGCAACTATTACGACAGCTCAAATGCGGGAATTCCCAGATAGCACAAGATAACACGCAGAGTTGTAGATGCCAACTTTCAATTGTGTCGAATTTGTTATTAATACAATCGTGCTTAAGAACTCGGCATATTCGACATTAGATGTCTCTGGTTTAATTTTTGAATACGGAAATGTTAAATAAATTTTCCTAATCTCACTGACCTTGACATATTATGGATCAAACCGTAGCTTGGAGATGATTTGCCCAAACCCTGAGAGGTGGCAACCAATGCCAGATTAACCGGATCCAAACAGTAAGAGGTGTGTGCGTGGAGGGATGTGCAATGGAAAAATTTGTGCGCCAGGGCCCAAAAGTCCCTTGGTGGCGACCTCGCCGTTCATCAAAGATAGAAAACGACACGAGAGTATTCAAAATGGCCAGTAATGCCATTTCGTTAAATATTACCATGCCTATGAGTTCTTAAATATTTTCGAAACTAAATTCGGAAGGTGCCAACTTTTGTTTTTTTTTAATAGTCTTTACGGAATGAACTTAGACCCGGCCTATTCCACAAAAGTGAAATTATTTTGTTGTCTGACATAAAAACGCAATAACTAATAGTGCATCATTATTCGTACATTTTCAGTTTCTTACGATTATAAGTTTGATTTCATTGTCTCATAAGGACACAATTTTCTGCCTCTTCGTAACAACTGTTTTTGCAATACAGGCTACGCAAGTTCAAAGAATTTAACTTAATTAAAAAAGCAGGATATCATATTAAAACCGCCATCACTATCACATTATATATATACAGGGCCGTGCCGAAGGGCGAGGCGGCGAGGAAACCGCCTCAGGCGCCTCTCGAAGGGGAGCGCCAAAATTTGACAAAAATGAAAACCTATCAAAATAAATTCATAAGGCCAGCGAGGCCAGGGGGCGCCATATTATATCTCGCCTCAGGCGGCAAAATGTTTGGGCACGGCCCTGTGTGTGTGTGTACGTGCGTGCGTGCGTGTGTGTGTAGTCAAAGTAAATTTATTTAATTTATTATTCCAAGAAACAGCTCAAAGGCCTTCACATTTTCAAATAGTAACATCAGAACACGGGAGATAAAATTTGAACAACGATAACAGACGGTCTGTAACAATGAGAACGATGACGACTTAACTTTCCCTCCCTTATTTATATTCGTCATGGCAATGATGTATTTCAACAAGCCCTTTAGCAAGTCGCTAAGCGTGATTTTTTTTATGAAACTTGTTATAAAGTGACACCTGGTGATATCAAGCTGACCGCTCCTTGGAAGTTTCCAACCGGTCGCGCATGCTATTAAAATCGGGTTTTCCTACGTTCAATATGCCTTGCACGCAACGTGGTCTTTTTTATTTCCTTCGTTGCAAGCTGTAATGTTTCTTTAAAGAGAATGCTGCCACAAATCGTAAATCTCCCTGGTGTGTGACACTTCGTTTTTTCCCCTGCTCGACTTTTCGCGCAGCTCTCTCTCTCCCTCCTCCTCCCTCTCTCTAAAATTTAATTTTGCTCTCATGGAGTGTTTTTCGTCATCCGTTTTGATGAAATTTTCAGCGATCATCGACCTTCGGAGTTTATTTGCATCTATCGAAGGCTGCTTCGAAATTCAGAGAAGGTAGGTCGTTGCGTAAATAGTTCTTCTTCGAACGAGCAATTCCATTAGTTCCCTCGATTTTCCACCTGCCAATCCGATCTTGAGTTTGCCTTGCCAAAACCTCCTTTTTCGCTCACCGTGTCGCCTTAGGTAAGCCGGGGAATTTTGAAGAAGGTGCGTAGAAATGCGCGCGATAAAGACACGCTGTATCTATCAGTCAACAAACGTTTGTTTTTGATAAGACCAATTTGCACAGCGTTGTGGCTTTTTCTTATCTGCCATATGTGCCGTTTTCCTCCTATAGGTCGTTGATTATTCTTTCTAGCTCTGGCTTTGTTTTCTTTTTTAAATTTACAAATAAAAGTTTGTGAATTTAGTTCTTTACTACACATTTCCTTGGCTTTAAAGGTCATTGGGTAAGAGTAGATGTAGTATTTTGTAGTTTAAATGTAAAATAAGTTCAAGTTAAAGCCCAAGCATTATGTTTTAAGAAAATAGAACAGCATAAAATGCATAAGCATAATTCGTCGAATTATATTAAGAAAATATAGGTCCTGTAAGAAGCCACTCTATGATCACTCGAGAAACATGAAATTCTCGGCAAAACTTACAATTTTACTCATTTAGTATGTCATTTTCTTTACTCCGGAATGTCTAATGGAGTTGTAACTCTACATCCACGTTACTGACCCGTGGTGAAGTGGTACAAAATGGTCAAAAATACTTGTTCTGGTATTATATTTACCGAATTGGGGAATTCTATTCTGTTCTGTAAATCCTTTTCGTCTTTGGCGCTTCAAGTTCGTAATATAGCGCAAAATCATAGGGCCGGTTTTTAATCTTTTGCATTAATTCGAGATTTTTAAAAATTTTCCCCTCTGCTCGCCGCACAATTTTCTTTTTACATTTAAGGTAGCTCTCATGTCAGTGTTGTAATGGAAGACATCCTAAATGATTGCACCTAAACAATTATCTTTTGTTTCTGGGATCACTTACAGGGTTGTATTATCACAGGAGTCACAAACTCAATGGAGGGTAAATGGATAAATCTGAAATATATAGCGGGACGCATGTGATAATTGTAAGCCAAAGTATTTGGTAGAAACTTAATAAACACACGATTCAGAATTGTATTTATTTTAATTAAGAGCTAATAATACAATGCCTAATTATTTAGCATTATTTCTTCGTTGTTTTTAACATGATTATCTCTTCCGCCCTCTTTTAACTGTCGGACCGCATACGGTCACTCTGCCACGTTTTTGAGACTTTTGCATTAGCGTCTTAAGTTAATCATTTACCCTATCGGAATTGTATTAATATACTTTAAACAACATATTGTGTTACATCCTTGAAAAATTCTCTTTCCACATTGCTAGGATTTGTGTTGAATGGTTTAAACAACAGATTAAAAACAAAATTAGTTTACATTTTACATGCTACAATTATTTTTTTAAATATTTTTTTGTAACAAATGACATTTTAATCAGTTTCGAAGTCATTTGACCCCCTCTACCGGCCGTATATAAATAATGTCGACTATTTGTATGCCACTGAATAACTCGCTTTCCCGCCGATCATGAATGGAAGCTCCTCCGAAATAACCAAATTGCTAGACAATTTCCTCTGGGATTTCATTGTAACGCTATCTCCGTATTCTCTCTGGCCAGCGTCTCCTCCGAGTTTAATCTTCGCGATGAGCCGTATTCTTTTCACCTGGAACTTTTGAGACTAATTGTAAGTCGAAAATTAGAAGCTGGCGGCTCTCTGACGGCGAGATTCCTTCTCCCCTTCACATCCAGCACTCCTCCATCCCCCTTCCCCCCCCCCTCTCTCTCTCTCACACTCACCATCGCTCATCTCACATTCTTCCGGTCTGTTTCTCCGTTATTCTCCGCGACTCCCATCTTCCGCAAAAGCACTCCACTCTGCCCGCACTCGTTTTGATAACTTGAGTCCGCACATTTCTCCCTGCCCCTCTTTTCACCCCTCCCTCTCCCTTTTTTCACTCCTCCCTCTTCCCCTCTTTTCACCCCTCCCTCTTCCCCTCTTTTCACCCCTCCCTCTTCCCCTCTTTTCACCCCTCCCTCTTCCCCTCTTTTCATGCCCCTCTCTCTTCTTTTCTCCCCCCCCTCTTTTCACCCCTCCCCCTCTTTTCACCCCTCCCCCATCTTTTCTCCCCTCTCCCACCTTTACTCCCCTCCCTTTATTTCTCTCCCTCCTCCCCCTCTTTTCTATCCTCGCACCCTGCCCCTTCCAACCACCAGCCCCCTCCTCTCATTTCATCGGCCGATCGAAAGACCCCTCTCCTTTATGGGAGGAAAGGGTAAAAGGGCCTCGCCCAATCGCCCAAGGTCCCATCTGTAATTCCTTCTTCCGCACCTCTTATCCTCTTTCTTACCTCTCCCATTTCCCTCGCCTTACCTTCCTCTCTCCCTCCTCTCTCCTCCTCTTTCCTTCTCCCTCTATTACTTGCTGTGGATTTCGCCTTCCCTTTTTTGACTTCTTTTTATCCCCATCCCATCGTCCCTAGGTGCCTGTTGCTGCGTCTCTCTCTCTCTCTTTCTCCCCTCTCTACTCCTCCTCCTTTCCATGATGTTGCACCCAATTTTTCTCTCGTTCCTTTTCTCTCTCTCTCTCTCTCTCTCTCTCGGTCTCGCAAGCCATCGTCACGCGACACGCCACAGTGTAGTCTGTTCTTTTCGAGATAACGGAAGTACGGCGTCCGGGGGTGTGTGCATGTGACCGAGACACAAAATTATTACCGCGTAGGAGTTTATCGAGTACCTGGGTATCGCGTGGTCGATCGTGAAAGTTGGACGAAATCGATGTTTTTATTTCAAGCAACTCGAATCCTTTATCAAAACGCGGGAGTGAAAAAGTCTTCGAATTTGCACGGAAAGCGTTTTTATTGGCGACGTCTAGCCTCAATAAACGTGTTGAGGGAACCTTTCGTTCCGTGCGGTTATCGGTAGATGATAGCATTTAATATCTTGGTAGTGTTTAGCGTGTCTGCCTCCCAACGAGGCGGCGTAAGTTGGCGCGTTTGTAAGCTCTCGTATTTGTTGTTGTTATGTTCGCGGTGAAAATGACGTGAGGTGCTGTTTAGGAGCTGATTAGAAATTAAAAAATCGTGGCGTTTTAATTACAACGCGATGGTATTTCGCAGATTTTTAAAGGTTATTTGGTTCCGATGAAACGGTTGTTATGGATATGGTAACGCCACGAACGTCCGTGCCAATCGAAAATTTGGCAGAAAAACAGATGTTCCGGACGCTGCCATTTTAAAAGAAAAATTGTATGAAATATATTTTACCGGTAAACGTAAGAAACAAGTTACCTTATTAATACGAATGAAGGTGATGTATATGAAGAATTAGTAGGTAATGAGTTTATTTAACGCTGAAAACGCAGTTGAGATAATTTTGACTTAATTGTATTTATGAGATAAATGAAATAATAAATTTAGAAAATATTCATTGTCAATCATATTGACAATTCTTTTGATTTTAGAAAATACGGTCCTCATTCAAGCGCATCGGTTTAGTGACCGGAAGTCAATTGTTTACGTGATGCAATCGACCGACCATGTATAAAAAGTAGGATGAAAAATTTTCGACGCGTCATTTCCTAGATGCGGATATCGGTGTCACCAGAATTGTGCGAAGTCCAATTTCGGCGATTCTCGCGAAAATGTTCGCCCGAAAAATGAAACAAAAACTCAACGTTTCCGCCCTTCACATCTGTCGGCAGATTGTTTTCCTTTTCGCGGAATTTCGCGTGTTTGGCCATTTCGCACGGCGTTTCGGCTCGCGTGCGGGCGTCGTTAAAACTGATCCGGAGGCCGCTTTTTACGAAGTCCTTCGAATATTTTACGACCCCGAGAGAGAGAGAGAAGGGGGACCCTTAATATTTTTTGTCTCGCGACGTGGCGCCAACGGCGTCTCAATCCCTTGGCGGCTTTTTTTTACGTTTCCTCTCGCTACGCAATTCCGGAGCGACTGCTCGATTCGGAAAGAACTCCCGTGTTTATAATTCTGGACGGGCTCAAGTCTCCCTCTCGCTTTTGGGTCCCTTTCATTTCTTCGGAAGAAAGTCCGCCTCCTTTCCGTATCTTCTCCACCACTCGCTCCCTCGTTCGCTCCACATTTATTTTTGGCGCCTGGCGCTTAGCCAGTCACCCTTTTTATCTCTCTCGCTCGGAAATTAACTGCGCTTATACATCACGACCGCTGAAAAGGGAGGGAAAAAGTCGCGTCTTTGTACATAATGTAGGATACGGTATCGCTGTCATCGTTACCCAGGGAAATACCGTGGTACGTTGTCGCTTCTCCGTTCGCGTGCATACAAAGGATGCCATTGTTCTATTAGCGGAAACGTCGAGCGACGGTGGTTTTTTTTCTCGATAAAAAGGAGAAGGGCCGAATTGTTAGATTGCTCGCGTTGAAAGAGGTAAGGGATTGGAAGGGATGGATTCGTTTTTCCCATGTTTTCTCTTTCCCTCGTTCTCGTTCTCCTTATCGCGTCGTCCTACCTTTCCGCCCGCCTCCGCCTAGCCATGTTTCGACACTTCCGATCGATCTAATCGAAAAAATAAAAATAAACGGCAAACAGAACGCTCTCGATTTTCGCTCTTATTTTTCTCGGGAAGAAAAGACGCTTTTTACCTTCTCATACGAAGTATCGAGAAAGTATTGTCATCGCGAAAAAATTCGACCTCGAGATTTTTACGGAAATATACGTTTTAGGTGTCCGAAAAAGTGGTTTTTGCAATGCCGTCTGTCTGTCTGTTACTGGCTGTGGAGCCTAGACGGTAGAGCGAAAATGAATAAAATCTCGTACTTAGGCATTTTATCAAACAGAATAGAAGCTATGAAGAAATGGTTGACATTGCTCAATAATTAAAAGTAGTTTATTCTACGCATTTTAACAACAATTCGTTTTTCTCAATAACGGCTCTAACGATTTTGATCAAATTTCGTACAGTTACTTGAGTATACGTCTACAATAATACTACGTATTTCATTTTTCACAATGAATAAATATAAGGCTAGTTTATGCTTGGACAGCTTTAACAAAAATTGGATTTTCTAAAAAAAGCTCATTCGATTTTCATTTTCTAAAGATAACTAAACGACGCATTATTATATGAGAAAGTTTGTACAGTGTATGTTGTACCGATTCTTTTATTATGGGAAACATGGGTATTCCATGTAATGAGAATATTTTTCAGAGCATCTGTTGACTAGATTTAACGACGTTCACTCGGGTGTGGTCGGCGTTATTCTATTCTGAAATTCTCGTTTTTGTAAAATCTTTCATTTTTTCTAGTTCCGCCGTCATTTTTTCCGTTCCATATTTTTATTCGATATTCATCGTTCGTAGAAGGCTCTAGAGCCGATATTTATGCGTCTAAACCGCCTGTCTTATGTATGAGGAATGGTGGCTCGCCCTAAAATTGTACGATTTGAATGAAGTTTTGGATAGGTCTCTAGAAATTTTCGTTTGGGAATGAGCCAAATAGCC
The DNA here is from genome assembly GCA_036926305.1 of Uropetala carovei. Classification (NCBI taxonomy): domain Eukaryota; kingdom Metazoa; phylum Arthropoda; class Insecta; order Odonata; family Petaluridae; genus Uropetala; species Uropetala carovei. The sequence goes on along the minus strand of JAXCHB010000118.1, from coordinate 3,872,381 downwards.
CAAAACAGTTTCGAAAAGTAAGTCATTCAAAAACGTCCGAAGAGATGGAATCTTTGTTGCGAAATCCGTGTCGACTCTGTATATTGTATTTGATTTATCGCGCTCTTTCCGCTTTGCTCGTGTTTCATCATCATCGTAGATAGTCTGTCCTTAGATCCGTGATTATTATTGGTTAAACCTGCTTCTCCACATACTCCTACTTTCCGCAATCTTCTTCGTAGCTCTTTTCCTCTCAAGTCGTCTTATCAGCCAAAACTTTTTCCTCCCAGTTTTCCTTCTGACGCTTCTTTAATCATGCTTCCTCTCTTCAGGTAATGTCTGATCCAGTTATCCTTTCTCTTTCTTGTAGTCTTTGTGCTGGTGTTTATTCACCCCATAATGCCATTAGTTCAGTGACATACAATTATTTCGTAAGATATTTTTTATAACTATCTTCTTAGGTCTGTCAATGACTCCAAAGACGAATTTTTACCCAGAGAGGGAGCGCCTCGTCTAAGTTTTAAGCTTTTAGCATTTGATCGGTGGAGCCAGCGAGTGCACCAAATTTATTTATTATTTGACCCCCACGTCTTTATGTTTTTTATAAGAGTTAGTACATAGTTAATCTCAAATGTAGATCTGCAGCTATGTCATTGAGCTAACATGGAGGGTGGATTCGAAATGAATCCAAAATTCCGTGTATTATTCCATTATGGGAATATTTATGTTACTTCATATTGAATTATACTGTTGCCACCTGGCCCTTTGGCCAACGTGTAACAGTGTGCTTAGTAGTAATAATAGTAATTATAATTGAAGAAGTGAGCAATGTAGCTGTGTGACGTCGTGCTTTTTGGAGTTGGGAAAAGGTTGAGTGTTAACGTATCAATTAGACTATTCATTCGCGAAATTTTGCTCTTTCTTGTCCTCTTACTAAACCTCGTTACAAGTGTTAATTTTCTGAGACCCAAGACGCAGTAAATGTCCTTTTCCACTTATTCTTCGCTTCGATCGGCTGCCCGCGTCACATTGCTTTTTTTCTAACGCGTCATCGTATGCTCTCCTCCGTTCCGAATATTTTATTCGGGCCACTGCGAAACAGTCGTCGATGGCTGGTGTGTTTTTTATATTATAATGGATAACTTAATTTGAAAATCTTACGTTTGGAGATCAATCGGCGTGGTTGATCTATCTCACTGGCTAAATTTCATCGCTCTCACTAAAAATTGTAAGTGCTCTTTTGGCACCGCATAATGATTTGAATGTGTGTTTAATGATGTTTTTCGTTAGAATGGCCGAGCTTAGCTTAGTGCCATAATTTTTCTCATGTTAAACTTTCAGATCGTTCGATTGGTTTAATGTAGCTAGTTTATGCTTAAAATCTAAGAAAATTTTTAATTTTGTTTGAGTTGTAATTATTCGAATTATATTTTTTAATTCTTAAATATTTTACCTTCCTATTACATATGTTGTCTCTTTAGTCATTGTTGATGCTGGTGTTGAATGAAATAAACGAGACTTAGAAAGATGTTGTAGGCCATCGTATGTATTTTAAATCGTTCCGACCCGTTTGATCAATAGTATGTGGAGCATTTGTAAGAATTTTAAAAGCCATTTTTAACTTTTATTTTGCCTCCATTTACTCGATTAATATTCTGATATAGTAGTTGTCTCATCTGAAAGGAGTCTGGCTTGAATTGTTACGCGAGGTCACGAAGCATTTTTTTTTAATTTTCCAGCAGAATGTGGTGGAAAGCGCGGAGGCATGTCTTGGATTCTTAAACGGCTTATTTATTTTTCGACTTCCGGCGTTTAAGACGACTTTTTCCTCAATGCTCTCTCGAAGCTTCGTTGTTGTTTTTTTTACAGTCTTTCCGTGACTTACTCTTTCCTTCCCTCGTGGAATGTTAAGTAAGTATGCTCGATACCGATGTATTATTAGGTAACCTCGGCATACGCTCTTGATGTTCGATGTTTGTCGCGTAACTATTTTCGAATGTAGAATTGTTAGGTGATTTGTGTTTTCTTTTATTATTCCTTCATATTAACAGAGTTGTGCTTTACAAAGTTGCTGGTTTTTAACGTATTTGGATTTATCGTTGTGTAATTAAAGTAAGTTCCTGTCAGGGACGTGATGTAACGTCGAACGAGCTTAGTATGAAGCTTGTTTTATGTAGAGGCAAATGCGTGAGGCAAATGATTTACTTGAAGTAAGACAAGAAGATATAGAATCCATATTTCAGAATCTCCGTGGGAGTGGAGAAAATTACGAATCGCATTAGGCGAAAAATATTGATTTGTTTCAAGCGCTCGAGAATAGCCGTAGAAAGTGCACACGCGGGTTATGCACTCATTGTCAGAAGGAAACTCGGCATAGATCAGGAGTCTCAAACTCGCGGCCCGCTTGTGCATTTTATGCGGCCCTCTCACCGATCTTATTCTAAGTATATAATTCAGTATCGAAGAATTTTTTTATTAAAATATTTAAACATGTTTTTAGTTATTTTTAGGTGTAATTTTTTCGTTTTCGGCCGGCGTACGATTTGAGTTTGAGACCCCTGGCATAGATCGAAAATTACGTAGAAAGGCTGTAATGAAGTGCATGAAAACATTATCGAGAAGTAAAATTGGAGACGTATTGACCGGCGGAAACTTTTCATTGTGAGATGGAGGAAAACGGAACTTACAAAATAAGAATCTTTCCTTGGTGTCGAAATAAAAACTTTAAATCGGATTCTTTGTTGTTTACGCATGTGAATTTAGCAAGCGTAACTTTCTATGCATTTGACTTTTGTCCCTTCCGCACGTGCCTAATATTTGAGAAATTTCAGTATTGCCAATGAAATCTCTTCAATCGAATTTTACATCTTCAACACTCAATTTGATTATTATAATAACTATAGTCTGAGGCCTAACTTTCTGAAATTCACAAATATTTTTGTTTGTAATCGATATTGTTTAACCCTTAAATCAGATGTCCGTGATAGAGAGATTATTTTTAGTTGTAGCAATCTGGAAATTGGAAAAGTGTGGAAAGTATCCTTTGTCGATTATTATCCGTAAATTGGAGAAGATAAAGACATTCAAAATAGTATGAATTTCAATGCTGAAAAAAATTATACGAATCCCGGACTCCATTGTTTGAAAAATCGCCTCCACTGTAAAATATCAAAACGTGGCGTTTCGCACGTGACCATTTTGAATGCTTCGATTAACCCGACCGCTAACGATACCACCGCCGGAGGAGGCAAATCATTACCGATTAACCACGGGTACCTAGTGGGCGTTCGAGATACGTAGAGTGGGGAAGCAGAGAGGAGGTGGCAGGGCTATTTATGAAACCGGCAGACATCCTCCCTCACCCCTCCCTCGACCGCCATATCCCAATTTCGGATCCACCGATTTAAAAGATGCCCTCACTCCTCCGTTAAATCAATGTCCCTTGGGTCTAAACGTCACACATTTCTCTTCCATTCCGAAAAGTTTCACTGTGCTCTCTCTCTCGCACTTGTTTGGCCCTCATGTGGGACGCTGCGATGAAGTGTTATTAGTCCCCGTCTATTTTGGAGGGACTTCGTAAAGCATTACGTGATGGGACTAGGTCAGGGCTGACGCCGAACCGCCGTCGCTTCGGCATCCGATGCTGTTGCTTCCACTACGGGGCGATTATGGTGGGGCCCTCCGCTTCTCTCTCTCTCTTTCTCTCCTCTCCTTATCCTTCCATTCCGCCGATCGTTTCGCTGTCGCCCGCTCCAATCACGGGGAAAGGGAGAGAGTGAGTGTGAGAGAGATATCCCGAGAACCGAACGCGCTCTGTTGCTTCACTTGTTTTTTCCCCTCCCTCCTTTCCTGTTCTCCCTTGCCTTTCTCCGACCCCTCGGGGCGATTTCTAATCCGGTCCCCAAAGAGCCGAGAGATAATATATACTTACGAGCAGAGAGTTAGATCACACGGTGTAGTTGGTGGGGAGGGGATCTTATCCATCTGTCGACGTCTTTTCGTCACTCAACTGCCGTCCTACCGAGTGTATATGGTGTCAAGATTATATGTAGTACAAAGCAGGACATGCATTATGGCCTAGCGTACAAAGGGGGTTTTCTTTACTTCTTCTACGTCCGATATTGTATCTGAAAGAAATTTTAACTTATTCGCGATAGAATGATCTTCATTCATTGTTTTGTTGCAATTATAAAACGTGAAATTAAGACATTTAAAAAGTTGTATTGACATATAGTATCGAGCCGGTCTTACGCTGCGGGTTGTCGCGCCTCCCCAACGTCTTATAGCAGGCGTCGGCAACCAACGGTCCGTGGGCCGCATGTGACTCCCGAGAGCGCATATGATCCACGAAGCTACGATGAAAAGCAGCCCGTAATTTTTAATAAAGACAGTTTATATATATTTTCAGTGAGATTATGTCTTCAAAACCTTTTCTGGCGAAGTCTTAACTCTAATAAATTACTTGGACTGGATTTTCACTAATGTAAGACCACAGAATCTCTTGGAAACTTCTGACATAAGCGCTCATCCGACCCACCGAAGCTCTCGTGGCTTGCAACGCGGCCCCCGAAGCATTCACAACTACGAATGTGGCCCTCCATGCAGAAAAGATTGCCGTCCCTTTTCTTATAGTATTTCAGTTGCTGCTGGCCTTGCATTGTTCTCAGTTTCGGGGGATATCGTTGTCATCTTGTTTTTCTGCTTAATTGGAGCTTCTAATTCGTCGCATTCTACCAGTTAAACGAATTTCTAAATAAAGTGAAGTGCCGACAATTTCAAATTCTGGATTTGACCGTCCTGCCGTAAACTAGACGTCTGGTCACCTCATGCGTGTTCCGTAGCATGCTTCGGCGTCAAAGAAGAATGCGAAGGAAAAGAGAAGTGTCGTGGGAAGATTGTCGGGTGAGATTCGTACCCTTCGAAGGCTGGATGAACTCGGATAATGAGGCCTTTTGGAGGGAGGGTCGGGTTGGGTTGGGTTATTCGTTGCGTTCCCTGTGGATAACTCCGCGGAAGAAGGAATGCTCGACTCCTTCCTCCCCTCCCCCTCCCCCCCATTCCTCTCCCTTCTTCCGATCCTTTCGGCTAAGTGTGGAATTTCATTTCGGTCGAGAGGCGCGGCAAATCTTAAGTGATTGGATGTGGGGCTTTATAAGAGATTGATGGGATTCCCTCTGCTAGCTCTCTCAATGCGGGAATTTCATTTTATTTGTGGTCTTATTTCTCTCCCATACCGTAGACTCCCGGATTGTTTTAGAAGATAGGAAGCTTTTTGTAGGTTTCGATATTTGCCGCTGATAGAAGTGATATCGGGTTTACGCTGCTTGTTGCGTTTTTTTCCTCGAATGAAACAAGTTCCATTTTCCTTTTGTGCGGAGGCCTCGGTTTTAATTGGGGCTTCGCCTCTGCTGGGCGAGTTGCTTTCATTAGTTAATTAGTGTAAGGTTGATGGAATGGTCGGTTGTGATAACGAAAGACTCGTGTTTCGAAACAGAAGTACCCTTCTAGATTGAAAGAAGTGGTCGCTTTACAAACTATATCGGCGTCGACGGATATGAGCTTTTGTTCCCGACCTTGATTCAATTCTCAGCCCGGCCGATGCGTTCTAGTTGAATATTGTTTTCTATCTTCCTTAAGTAGCTGAAACTTTCGGTATATTCTTCTAAAATCTTTTCCTCAAAAATTATTATTGTAGGTTCGAACTTAAAAATTTCATTAATTTACTGATGTTATTATTATAGTTTGTTTCCCTTGTTAATATAATTAAGTGAAAACAGCAGCGAATTTAATGTAACGCGTTCATATTCCGCATGCTGCGAAAGTTGTATTAATTCCATTCCTGCTTATGCCATCGTAATAGCTCCTCGGATAGCTGATTAACTTCACCATCATTTCTCGTTAAGCGATCTTCGCGTTGGAGTTTCGGATTTGTTTTCCTGCTTGAAAGCGTTGCTTTCTTTTTTCCAGACCTTGGTTCACGCCATTTATTTTTTGCTCGTCAATCATCATCGGACCATTTTCAACTCATAAACTTGACATGCGGACACATTAAAGATAACTGTACCTGATAATCGCTCGCTCTCTCCCTCTCTCTCCTCCAGAGTCACTTTCTCTGGAGGCACTGAAGGTGTCAGGGGTTCTGCAATGTTGATTTGTGTGTGTCAAGTTGGTAAACGTAAGAAAATTACTCTGATAAAAAAATCATGCATTTCCAAACATCTCTTTTGTGTGGCAATGACCACCAGGCTGCCGTGCTTTTAAGGCTTGTGGACTAAAATGTACTCAACGCTATCTACGGCTGCACGGGCTCCGGTTTAATACTCAATACTGGTTTCACTTTCTTGAAGGATAAATAAAGAATTAATGGAAAATTTATACTTAATTGCCACAATAAAACAGGAATTATTGTTTTACATAAAAATCAATTACAAAATATTATTTTGTATATGTATAAATAGAAGTAAAGATTGATAATTTTAGCCTTTCCTAATGGGAGCCCATTCTTCAGTTATCCCCTACTGGGCTTAGGCTGTTTACGCATAGATTTGGCGCTGACGTAGGCACTAGTGAAAATAGTGGCATCCTTTAAAAAATATATATTTAGGTCTTACAGGTCTCGGTTATCATTTGAACATTCTAATTAGCATGAAAACGTTTGACTAGCCAAACGGGTGAAAAACTGCGGCTTTTACGGGATCAGAAAATCGATATGCTTGATGCATTTTAAATTTCATATCCCGAGCATTCATTATAGAGTGCCAATGTGTTCAGTTATTATATCTTGAGAGACATAACCTTGATATCGTCAATTGTGAGGGAGTTCATAATAGCAGCCACTTTTAACGTTTACAATGACTTCACTAACGAGTGTGAATGCGTGGGTAGTGCCAACAAGACTGCTTGCCCATTTCATCCAAATGTCTCTCTCTCTCTCTCTTTCCCCCCACCCCCTCGAGTTAATCGGCCTTCCCCAAGGGCCAAAGCGCGTGTAACGTGAAGGGGGCGGAAGCATGGGCAAACGCAATGGTGCAGTAGTATTAATAAACATGCCGGAGAAAGGTTGAATTCCAGCGCAACAAGGAAAGGTGTTTGGATGTACGCACACGTCATTTTCATTTATAATAGTATTTTCTAAAATAACGGTCTATTAAAGGTTTAAGGAAACGGAAGTCATTCATTAATTTCCTCTTTGATTGATTGATGGCGAATAACGCGGCGGACACGGAATTATAATTTGTTTGTCAAACCTTAAGTTTGATTTCCTGCGATGAAGCAGCTCGCAACAAGCGAAAGGGAAAGGCTAGAGTTATTAGCATGTATTTTTCCTTAATTGACCATTATTACGTAAAACGATTGCGTAATCGGTTATTTTTTAAATCTCCATATTATGGGGATTCACTTGGAAAATGCTGTCGATTTCGAGACCTGTTTAGAGAATATATTTTTCGGATACGCCGCCCTTGACCGAACTCCTATCGTTAATGACCGGAAACGTAATCATGTTTTTTCAGTTAGTGGATTCTACATTATACCTTCAGAAAATTAAGTGTTCTAATCCGTAAATGAAGTTAATCAGGTCCCGCCATCCATTAAAGTTGTCCGCGATGACGCCGAGAAATTGGGTGAATTAACCAGCGCCAAATGTTTTTTTAAATGTCTTCGTGAATATGCAACATAACAGCGAGTTTTGTTTTAAAGAAGAGGTGGGAAAACTTTTCTACATTCCCGCTAACGAATACTTGGCGGTCCAGATTAAATCCAGTTTAAATCGGAAGTTACTTCAAGTTTCCGGGGTGTTATAAAAGCTAAAATCAAGTTTAAATGATTTATTTAAGGGTGAACTATCCAAAATGTTTTATTGTAATACTTTTACCAAAACGTACGATTTTGTGCTTTCATGTTTAAAGATCGATTTTTCATCATAGCTTTGCGGGCCACATAAAATGTTATCGGTGGCCGCATTCGGCCCGCGGGCCACAGGTTGCCCACCCCCTGCCTCGAAAAATGTCCGATTCGACGACTTCGGAACGATATTGAATTTTCAACGAAGAATTCTTCTTTCATTCGAATTCTACGAAAAAATTCGTATGGGTAAAAAACGCGGATGGTTAGCGCCTCTCTGACCCGCATTCATTCTAGGGTTTTCCAGAACCTTCCATACGCGGCACCTACACGTACGTGGGAGAAAAAAAATCACGTGATTCTCGGCAGCGCGTGACCCGCGTTTCCCGTTTATCGAGTCAATAAATCACGTTCGATTCTCTCATCGACACCGCTCGAGATATCCCCCTTCCCGGTCTAACCTCGTAAGAGACCCCGGCTGACTATCCACTCGCGATGGCGCGCTCTTCAACCTGTCGATCGCCCTATGGAGCAGAAAAGCGCGAAAGGGAACTAACTCCTCCTCTCTCCCCCTCTTGTCCGCGGTGAGCATTTTCGCCGTATTCCTGAGGGCGCCCTATCCAATAATAGAACAACATTTTTCAAGGCGCTTGGCTAGTCTCGGATTCTTTCTCTCTAACTCTCTCATCTCGATGGAATTCCGGCGTCACGCGAAGGTTCTTAGTCCCTCAGAAAGTGGGAGGAGAGGGAGGGGGGAGGCGCATGAACCAATCTCGATTTGCCGCAGATGGAGAGAGAGAGAGGGAAGAGATCACACTGCTCTCTTTTGAAACCCCTCTCCCCCCTTCCTCTCCCACCTCTTTATTTCTGTTACTCGTCTCCCCGCCCTCTCACCTCTTATCCTCCTCCCCCCCCCTCCACCCCTTCGCTCATCTTCAAATTCCCCTTTTGCGCCCACGCTACGACTAACCCTCCTTTTCTCTCTCTCTCGTGTTACTCCCCTCAGTGTGCCACTCTCTGAGATTAGTCGGTTAAACAATGATCAAAAAGTATTCTCTTTTGAGGATAAAGGAGTTTTCCAGAAGTGCAGTTTTTTCGAAGAAAATTATGTCCGATGGTCATATCGTATTTCGCGGATGTTATTTTTTTAAATGGGTTTGTAGCGTTGTGGAATCATTTGAAAGAGTTTGATTTTACTACGTGATGAGGAGGATATCGTGGTTTATGAGATTATTTTGTTGCTGTGATGGGTCGAACGCGATTCACTGATTTTTTTCTTGGCATATTTTTTGCGTCAAATTTTTTAATATCTTTGGATTTTTCTGCTTCTATTGTAATTAGAATGTCTGCGAACAGAGGTTTTATTTAACTGAAAAAATTTACGGCCGAGAATAATTGCTCGAAATTTCTCATCTTGATACTCGAAGAAGTTTCCAGATGTAATATATTTTATAACTAGTTATGAATATAAATATTCATTCTTGTCGTTGCATCCGAATTATGTTACTGCTCGTCTTATTTAGAATATTTTTCATAAAGCAATAAATGTTAATCACCGCCAAAATGTGATTGTCAGCAGTTGCTGTTGTAAATTTTTTCTTCAAAATTCAGGAGAAAGTTATCTTTCGGGAGTTTTAACGCTCTGTCGTAAAACGTCAAATTAATACTCTGTTTAAATTAACGGAAATTTAATTTATTTGATGTGCCCTAAACATTTTCTTTTTAACTTTTGTCTTTACTTGCTCGGTGGCATTGAAATAAAATGAGAGTTTTCGGAGCTTGATTTAAGACAACTTATTATAATAAAATAAAACTCGTGTAAACATTCACGGGTAAATTTTTGCATACGTTTCCTTTTTTAGCGATCTGTTTACTCCCAATCAATTAAGGCAAGCAATGAAAAAACGACTCGGAAAAACATCCCTTCCCGGGAATCGAATGTGTGACCAACGGCCTTCGGCCCGGGAGTATCTTTGCCTCCTAACCCGTCGAGGACGGACGTAAAAATAGTAAATAAAGATTCGAGAGCGGATATTATTCTTAAAACCGATTCTCTTTAGAATGGGAAACTGTTAACCTGAATAAATACACGGTGATACCAGCAGCCTCAGTTTCTAAGGCGGAGAAAAGAGAGACGCATCGCGTCACCATTTAATTTGGTATCCTGAGAATGAAAATAAATAAGTATAGCTCTTTAGTCCGCGGAAGAATTTCTCGGATTTTGGACGCCGCGGCGAAATCTCGCCACGCGTTCCTATTGTCTCGGAATCGAAATTCCTGCGATCGATGGGACGTTAGATTCTTCCCGTCTTCCCCTCCCCCTTTACGGCGTGCGTCGAAGGCGCCGTCGCATCGTCTCCCTCGCGTCACCCGACACCGTCGCCGGCGTCCGTTTTCGGGTGCGACCCTGGATCAACCCTCTTTGCTTCCATTCGGCTACCATCTGTGCGGCATGTGGTACCGCGGATTCGGGAGGCGGGGGCGCCGCTGCGTCCCCTCCCCCCTCTCCCTTCACGTCTCTCTCTCTCTCTTCGGCTCTTTATCCACCGCCCTTGGCCTCCTTCCGCCATAGCTGGCATTTATTTCGCCGGGGCCATTAGCGCCGCCTGCATCACTTCCCTCATCTTCACGCCTCCCCGCGGAGCGATCGACCTCTCTGTACCACTGCTGCCTCCTCTCCCGCCACCCACGCCTCTCCCCTCTTTTTCGTCATCCCGTTGAATCTTTTCTTCGCCAACCATTTCAGCACAGCATCCGGGAACGCCTCCTCCGGATCAAACGCCCTCCGCATTCATCATGCGGTGAACGAGCTATTTCTCCGAGCAAAATAAAATGAGTTTCCAACTCCTTCGCTCTCTCTCTCTCAGTCCCTCCTCCCTTCCTTCTTCCTCCTACACTCCCACTCCCTCCTATTTTTCCCAGTTTACGCCGGCGAGGCGTTGTTGATCTCTCATCGATATCGATTGGTTTCGTCTCCTCTCCGGGTTCCACGGTCGCAGTTCGCGCGACCGAACAATATGGAAAGCGTATCAGGGGGGGAAAAAAAGACGATGGAATTCTCGCGTCGTTAAATGGATCGGGAGTATGTTTATTTCCCAATCAATTTTCCGAGCCGATTGATTTAACGTTATTTTCAGCGGTTTTCGTTAAACGGGCGGAATTGCTCGCAGGTGGTCGGTTCTGTGTTGCCTCGGGCGGATAGATGGATGGAGAAAGAAAAGCACTCGATCACGGAAAATCGCTTAAATTTTGGCGGCGTTTCGAAACGAAGGATTTCGGAGAACTTCTCGACTTAAGTGACTTGACGTGGAAAATCCCTCGAATTCAGGGTCTTTTTGATGCAAACGCTTTTCTCAAACGGATGACTGCGTAACCTTTTGGTGGCGAAACTCTCGGATGATAATTTATCGTTTTCTGAGTTTTTTTTAACGTTTACTGCCGGGGTTGTGCGATTATAAATGCCGAAATGGGAACTCGCTACACGGCGTTTTTTTTTTCGAGGATCGGGGGCGCTTTAGCTGTGAGGGGAACCGATCTTTTTATTTTATTATCGCGAAGACGGCGGATGAATCGGAACGTCGCGCATTTTTCGAATCGGGACGAGCATGCGAAAGTCGTAGAAACGAGATGTTTGGAAAACGCGGATGAATCACCGCCTCTTTCGAAAGAGTCGACCTCTCCGAGTCGTGTGCCGCTAGAGCAATCCTTCGACATGGCGGGGGTGATGGCCTGTGTCGTAAAGGGCGACGGACGTAGATCAATTGAGAGGAAACAGGAGCATAAATATTTCGCCGGTAGTTATTGCCGGTTTCCACGAGCGGATTCGAACGCATATCGACCGTATAATAAGCGAGATGTCTTACGGAGAGGTCGAACGACATTTAGATCGAGGTCGGAGTATATTCACGCCACCCGACTGAATAACTTAGTCGTACCTTAAATTGTGACTATCTCAGTTTGCGAGACGTCAGGGGTGGCCTGATTGCTGAAGGTGTGGACGATCAATTATCAAGAAGAATAGCTTCGGCTTTATCCCGTGGCAAGAGGTTGAAAGGCGCTCATTTAAAGTGAAATCCAATTAAGGTTGTCCCAGCAATTTAAGGTCATTTGTATACGGGATTTAACCATTTAAGCGAGAATGAAGTGACGCAGAGTGGTTGGAGTGTGTGAATGAGTTTTAAAAAAGTATATCGATAAATTCAGCCAAGGATTATCGGGTTCGCCTTATGGCTGAAATCCGGTTGATACATTATGTAGGTCCAATAGCTAATAAAATAACGAAGCTATTGGAGCTGTCTTATTTATCTGTTGGATTTCAGCCATAAGGCGAACTCGATAATTCTGTTGAATTTATTTGAGCGTTCGAGTCAAATGCCAGTTTGGTATCATATAAATAAAAGCCTTAGCTAACGTTGTGTGTAATGCTTTTTGAAGCTTAATATCTCCTAAACGACTGAACCGGATTTGATGAAATTTTCAGGATAGCGTCATGATATAATAAAAAAAGTTTTAATTTATCGGTTGTGTGTAAAAGCCTTATTCTGTCCCTTTGTCCTGCTGTCACTCCCTCTGTCACGCTCTGAAAAACAGAAATATACCTGGCAAGAGGGGACTAAGGTCAGCTTTTGAAGCAAATAGATACTCTCGGCGAGGGTTTCGAACCTTCGCTCGGATCGAAGGCAACCCTCTCAGCAGGAGGTATGATTTCAGGTCAAAGACTGCCTCAATTTTATTTCAGAATAATCGATCATTCCCGTCATTTTTGACGGGCACGTATACTAGTTAAGAATATTAGGGGCACGAGGAGATTCTTGAAATTACTTACTCGCGTTTCAAACCAGAGAAATCATTTTAACCTCACGTTGAAGGAGTTAAGAGTGCCAGAGCTCCTCTGTCATCTCTATTCAAATTAATTTTTTGTGCTTTTATTTTTTTAGGCCTACCAATTACGAAGAATCGATTTCTTTAATGTCAGGATGGCGTATCAAGTAGTTACCACGAAAGAAATAAGCCATTTAATATGTAAATGTATCCCTTTGAAACTCTCCGCCAGTCATTCTTAACAGTCGTGAAGATTGAAAAGGCTGTTGTTCGTATGTCTCCACTCTTAATATCACTTCACCAAAACGGAAGAAGTGAACTCCTCCCTCTCTCCATTTTAAAACTCCTTAAGCGTTGGTTTACGAGTGTAAGGGGAAGGGGGCGTCGAGGGTGGACACGCCATGCCCAGGTTCTCCCGCATTGCGTCACAAAGGGATCCCTTAGAAACGGCGTCTCATTAGCAGCGGGATAAAGTGCATAAAAGGCAATGATTCACGCCTCGTCCTCTATGCGTGCCTGGCCTTCGCGGCACACCTTCCCTTCTCGCGACTCCGTCACGGTCATAACTCGGGGATAGGGCAGGCGAGGTGAAAGGGGGAAGAGGAGATGTGGATCGGACCTCTCGTCCGAAAAGTCTCCTCCGGAGGGGAAATTTTTCGAATGGAAGACGGAGGCGGGGGGAACTCGGGAGGGAGCCGAATGTTTTGGATTTTTTTTTTGGTACACCTCCCCCTTTAGTTGGCAAACCTTTCGGCGATAAGCTGGTTGGTGGCGGCGAAGTGTATCGTCCGCTTGGAAGAAGGGAAAGGGTTTTTGGGAGGATTGGGGCACGCGACGGTCCCGTGTAGAATGGCGCGTCGGCCGGGCGTGGTGGAGACGTAGTGGACTTAGAGAGGTGACGGAACGGAGGGGAAGAGTGAGGGAGGGCATGGCGCCACGTCTCCTCCTCCTCTCGTTTCGCCGCGCTCTTCGCGAAGTGAAGGCGGCACACGCATGCCACTAGTTGGAAGTCACCCACGGGTCCGACGACCAGTTGAAGCATCTTATTCTTCTTTATTCTAACGAGTATCTAGTTGCGGTGTCGATCTGTCTTCGGGAAAGTGCTGCCGTTTCGATACCTTTACAAAAGATCCCAACAGCCGCTAAACACAATTTCCGTATCCCAATTTTTGTCTCCTACCTGTGAGAATTGTAACGGTTAACTTTGCTTCGACGTGACAAAAAATTTCGGTGACCTTGCCCTCCGTGTTGGCGGACGAAGACGTCGAGATCCTTTTGGATGTAGTTGCAGTTTTCGCTCGAGGGATAAATCGTCGTTCGTAAGCTACCTCGTAGTGTCCTCGGTGGGATCCCCGTCGCCTCCCGTCCGATTCCCATCCTCGATTTGCATACGCCCCTACCGCGTGATTGAGTGGAACGTGAGGCCGACAAAACGGGTGCTTGCAACAGCGCACTCCTGTACAGTGGCCCCTATCCGTTTCCCGCCGCAGCCCTGCATCCCCCCGCGATCGTGGGCGCGATTCCTCCTCGGCCGACCCCCGGCGATCCCCGTGAAGCCCCCGCAGATGCGGAGGCAACGAGGACCCCGCTGGCTCCGCCGGGGGTGGGAAAGGAAAAGAAGATTAGTGGTAGTGAAGTGGTAGTGAGTAGGAAGGGGAGTGGACGGTGGTCACCATCTGGGACAGGTGCCATGCTCAAGAGGATGATATTGCAGACGGTGTCGGAGGAGAAGAATGGTGATGTCTCTTTTCCTTTATTTTTATGCCCGCCTTTTGAGTTTTATTTGTTATTTTGTCTCGACGGCCATATTTCGGGTAATATTTTAAAACTCGTTTGAATCTAATTCAAGACAGAATTGTCGAACTCACCTTTTGGGTGAAATAAAATTGAAAAACTCTCTCTCTCTCTCTCTCTAATGGCCATCAAAATCTTGGGAAATCAGATGCGCATTTCAGCTACAAAGCAGCCCTCACCAGTGATGATTAACCCTATAGTAGATACAAAAAAGTCTACTCTTTTAAAATGTATTATCTATGAATTGCCACGGATTATGGCTGGTTTCGCAAACATATTCTGGCTATTGGAGAAGCATAATTTTTCAGTTCGTTCAGATTTAGGGGGAATTAAAAAAGTATATGCTACGTTTAAAGATCTGGAATAATGAGGTCACTTTTTGTCCTTCGGATTTTGTCCGTATGGACTCTTACGCCAGCGTGTTAGTATTCTCGATTCTGCCCGTTCAAAAATACGCCGCTAATAGAAATTAATAATCGGTTGAATACGAACAAAATGAAAACTGCAAATTTGGTCAGCACCGATCACAGTATTGGCACAGAGTTCTTTCTATTCTTAGAGGAGCTCGGTAATGACATTTTCTGGGGTTGGAGTGAAGTTGATGTGAATCATCGGCTCGACTACGTTCATATCATAAGCCATCAGCCCCTTCCTCGCACAAGCTGGCGCCCTGAAATGCTTGTAAATACGTTAAAAAACGAAACCAGAGAATGGATAACCTAGATATTAGCATGGCACCAAAAAGGAACGCCAAACGATGGCGCAACACGACTGCGGAGCTGAAAATGTGTTGAGAATGACGAGCTTCTTTGGAGCCACAACACGCCGATGATAGAAGTGGGGATCAGAAACGAGGTGGAGCGTGAAATTGAACGAGATTTTTAATCTCTCGGTTCCTGCAATGTCGAGGGAATCGATGCAGACGTAATTTTCCTTTACATTTCCTCAAGTATATGTTTTCTGTATATGTACATATGAGGAGAGGTCAAATAAGATGTGTGGCAGTTGGGTGTTATGGGAAATCTAGTTGATGCTTATCGTGTTGGGAGAGCCGCTGTGGGTTCGGGATAGGCACATGTATGTGAAGCTGAATAGAAATTTTTTACTACGTGGAATTTTTTGGTGAAAACAAGTCGTGTCGTTTAAAATAGAAGAGGTTGACATTTCTCGCTTAACACGAGGAATAAAAATATCCTCGGATTTTTTTACCCGAATCCATCCTATATTTCACGGCAGCTAGAAGGCTGATATATATATATACACACACACAAATATATATATATATATATATTTGTGTGTGTATGTGTATATATATATATATATATATATATATATATATATAAATGTGTGAAATTACGTAAAGGAGTTTCACGTGCCTGGGAGTTTATTTTAAGATTAGAGAATTGGTATCTTCGAGAGGCGATGACTAAATGTTGACATTTGCGCATCGACATCATAAACCACCAAGTTCTGAGATTTTCATCCACAGCGATAAAACCTTCCTCGTGCTATTGTATATGACCTGGATAGTTGTAGGAAATAATATCACTGGAATGTTTATGATCACAAAATGTTCTAGAAGTGTGATTTTGGAGAGCGATACTACAAGAATTCTCACCAAATTCTCAGGATTCAACCGAATTTTTCGTTCACCGCTTTGATTATACCAGGTACGATTTGCAAAAGTGCAAAATGCATAAATCGGTGTAAAATGAAGTGTATGCGCGCACGACGAAACGATTTTCCCATAATGTAATTCTTGACGAGAAATTGCTGCGAATTACCAACAACTAAACGTGTGGAACCGTTGCTTTCGTTTTAAGCTGCATTTTTTAATCTCAATATAATTATGATTGTTTAAGTGATACATTTTTCAGCCACTGCTTTTGATTCGGCCAATTTATCAGCAGTTAACGCTGCAAAATGATTAGATATGGTTTTTTCATCAGCGATGAGCTAATGATCGTGACATCACGACTTTTTTTTCCTTCTGGAGTGATTAACGACGTCGCAGTCGATTGAAGTGTTTTGAAAATCACTGAGCTACCTTAATTTGTTTTTGGCCTGATGCCACTTGGCTATGCAAACATTTGCTCTATGGCGGAAATTTAAAACGCTGTTTGAACTTGACTCAAAGAGCCATCTCCCATATTATTGTGCATGAATAATTATGCTTGCGTTCGTCGGCCAAACAATACTATAAGTGCTTGAATATTCCGTTTATATGAGGACGTCATTTAAACAGTTATAATTTTTGTCATTTTTGAACGTTCGCGAATGTTTTATCAGTCGTCTGTGCGAATTCTCAATTTGTGAATTATAAACTATTAAATCTTTTTTTCGATTTATTAAATCTTACGGGATATTTATTAAATCTAGCCGAACACTTCACATAGATTGATTACTTTATCCACTGAATGATGCGACAGTATTTTTCTGATTTACATGTTCTCCGCACTGCTGTTGGCGCATCGTATGCTTTGCCTCGTCACGTCTTTTTCGAAAGTTTTTCTTGCGTAGTCATCGAGTGCTTTTGCATGTCTGCGAATGTTTTCACTCGCAACATTTCCTTAATCAGCGAATCCATTGGGAGCCAGTAACTCATTGTCGTTCCCTCCCTCCCACTCACGATCGTCCTTTTTCCTTTCTCTTCTTTGTTTGTTTCGTTTTCCTTTTCTCTTCTGAAGGAGTTTTTGTCGTACTGCGTGTTATTATCCCAAAGAAATTGCCTTATCGACAACATCTGAAAATTATAGACGTTCGGTTTTGACTAAAAAAATTATATCATTTTTTTTAAGTTAAGAGATACGAGTATAACCAAATTTTCTGTAAGTCTTAAAGCCCGCTTTGTCTCAGCTATAAGTAAATTGTCAAAATTTAATTATCGAAACATTATGTGAGTGAATTTCGAACCACGTTTTGGTGTACTACGTTTCCTATCGATTTATGATGGCCATAGCATCTACGTCCAAAGTTAATGTTATTTGATAAAAACAAGCGAAAAAATCGATGTCCTGTGTGCTTTTCTGTTTATTTCCTTCTCTTCACTTCCGTCAGTATTTCGTCTCCTGAATGTGAAAATGGCATAGTTGGCAGGTCGTCCGAAGGATAAATAAAATAGTGACGGTGGTGTGGCGTAATATTCAAAGTGATGAGGAAAAGTCATTTTCTTTTCAGATACTAGGAATGTGTTGTGATCGTTAGGATTTTTAATTACTTTGATTTTTGTTTTTTTAACGACTTTTATGTGTAAATACGTTTTTGTCATATTCTTGTACATAACGTACATTCTGCTTTTTGCGGTGCATCTTCATTGATATTTATTGGCTGTTCTCAAAGAACGCTTCTTCTTAAACAAGGTAACTTTTAACAACGCTTTTGCTTGCAATTCTCCGTTGGTATAATCAGAAAATCAAGTCAGACTTATTAACTTGATGGATGCGCATGTTTTTTTTGTTTCTGGCTCGTTTGTTTTTATAATGAAATTGTATTATTTACTAGATTTTCGGTGGAACGTTTCTGGCATTTAGAAATCTGATTATTACCGTTAACTTTTTAAAATATGCCTTTTTATTCGTGAAAAATTAAAATTCGTGTTTCTTCTGAAAATGCGTTTAATATCTGTGTAATTCAGTAACTGTGTGTTCAGTTACTATTCATTAGTGTTTTTCTATCACCCAACCTATTAAATTTTTGAATTATTAGCCTTTACATCCGTACTAGATAGCGTCCATTAATTGTTGGTTGCCGACCCATTTTCAAGACTTAATCATACTTTTTAGCGTCACCTGAAGTCATACTTTTTTATTCTTCTCGAGAATTTTTTCGCATTTCTAAGTGTTTTAACGAAAACTAACATCAGATCGTCAGTGGAAAAATACTTTTCGATGTTTAAAAATAGTAATTTTATTTTGGTATTGTTCTCCTATATACGGCGTAAGGACTGCAAAATATGACCCGCTGCATAAGAATAATCATATTTTAGCGTCACCTTAGTCATATTTTGTTTTGTTTTCCTTGGGTGTATTTTATCCCATTGAATTAAAATTTAGAGTTTCTAAGCCCGTCTTTATTTCAACTAAAACTATGTTTAAATGTACTCATTAAAAAAAATAAGATTGTACTATATACAGTGATAGGATTGCAATTAATGAACCCAACCCAACCCACGCGTTTAATTTACTTCCCCATATTTGTATTTAAGATTGTCTCCTTCAGTCCACTTTCGGCTCGAGTGATTGCGGGGATATTTACGCCACAGACTAGGTGGGAGTCTTATGGGAAAAACATTTACGTCACAAATTTCATATATGTTATATATTTGGAACTAAACCCTCGTTTGGAGATTATTTAATTGCGTCAAGTTTGCGGTAAGCCTTATGATTCTTATCAAAAGCCATATTAAGAGCGACGGTAATCGGATTATGAAAGTTAATGCAGAATTTACTTCGAATTAAACATTTTAAAGGAAAATAAAGCCGTAAGTGAACGCAAATGGTGTTCTTCATAGAAACTATTCATATACATAATACCCTGCAAATTACCAGATTGGTGGGTGGCAGAAAGAAAGAGCTGTCAATTCTAGAGTTGTACTCGTATTCCTCGCAAAATTAGGATTAAATTTAATCGGTATACCGGTAGTGAATGTCGCTGTGGATATATTTACATAGTTTTTTTTAATGTCACATTACTCGCTAAAAATTTGACGTATTAGGAAATCCCCAATAGTTACATAGAAAAACAAATGTCTTGTAGCTATACAGGTAACGAAGAAATGACGGTTTCATTGTAGAAATGTGTATTAACGATTTTAACTCTCTCCATGTTTAGTCTAATTAGTTAAATTTTGGTTAGTCCAGTCTATATCAGATTTCACCAAACTTTCTAATGTGAGGGTCTAATGAGGTTTTACGGGCCACATACGACATTTCAAATGACTATTCGGCGCCGGGTGTAAATTTTAGAACTAGTTGGGCGAGTTTAAAAAAATGTATAATGTGTCATTAAAAGTATATTGCATGCACGTAATCGAAAATTATCGTTCAGACTTTATAAATGATACCTCCTGCTGTCCAATATATGGATATGCATGTCTTAAAGAAAATAATGAAATCGCTGCGTTTGGGGGACCATGAAACTCAATAGAGAATTATCGATTTCCTCTCGTAGCTACAAGAAATTTAAATAATAATGTCTTAAGAATAAAAAAATGAGTACTTCTCCAATAGCCATAAAAAGTATCGGTGAATTACCACTGAAGATGGTTGCATTGCAGCTGAAATGCTCATTTTGATAGAAGTGCATATAGACGGCGACTAACAGGTTAGAAAGAGTTCAATTGAAATACACAGTAAGGTACACTATTCCTGCAGATGGAATATTAGAGTCGTATAAAAATCGACGCTTTAGGCGGAAAGGGCTGTCGCTTTTGTTTGGCTGTCGACAGTGCTATGAATGCTTGTAGTAATGTTCATGAAGAATTCAAAAGCGCTCTCGAGTTTCCTGTGAGTGAAAATAGCTCATAAACATAAGAAATGATACAAAAGTTGATTATTAGAGATCCGGCACATCTGTTAACTTTGGATGTTTTACATAAGCAACCATTCTTTCGATTCTCTAGATTTATTTCATTTACTCGACTCCAATCTTTTATTTTTGTCGTTGTTTGAATCGTAATTAACTTCTTTTACCGTCACCAGAATTTCGGTACCGGTCATATTTTACTGTATCTATCGGGGAAGTCGTAATTTAATCGGCAATAACGTCATATGGTTCAGATGCACGCATTTGAGCCCTAGTAAAACAAACGTGCATTTCCAATAGAACGCGTACTGTTGGCAATAAATAGTGCATGAGTCAGAAAAAAATCACGTATTCATGAGGATGGCACGAGGTCGATGTTTTGCGGTTTTGACGGCGAACGAGGAAAATAGAGAGGGGGAGAAGCGAGGGTTATGGAAAAAAGAGAGCGGCTCAGATTCCTGCGATAGGAACCCATCCCAAACCTTTTCCCCGCCTCTTCCTCCTTCCCCCTCCTCATCTTCCGTTTCTCTAGCCTCTCTCATCCACCCTTCCTCCTACCCTTCCCACATCCTTTGCCTTCGCCCTCTTCTTCCGCAGGCTTGAGTTGCTCCTTTCCGAGGAAGGGGCCCCGCACGCACACACACACACACACACACATCAACCGAGGAGTGACGTCACCTTAAGACGGAAACCTTCCGAGAGATTCCCCCGTTTGTGGTGTCTCCCTGCCGCCCTCTCCACCACACACACACTTTCTCTCTCTCTCTCGCCTTTTTCCTACTTCCCTGCCTCCGCCAGCGGCTGCCGCTGCTGCCAGTCGACTTCCCGAGAGAAGCCCCTTCAGTCCTTATCCGGCACCCGCTCCATCCACCTCGCGCTTTAGTCGTCCCGACCCAACTCTTTCTCTCTCTTTAAAACCCGCGTGTCCCTTTCTCGGGCTAGCGCCCACACTCTTCGCCTTATTCGCTCCTCCCACCCGCCTCCAAGCTGTCTCCCTCTCTGCCCTCGAGGTCCATTTTCGCCGTCCAGCTGGGATCCACAGGGTTGCCGCCGTCCTATCCGAGGGCGGCGGGAGGGGTGTTGATAGTGGGCGGGGAAGAAGCATGGACGGGGAGCACGTCGAGGAGGATACCAGTGCTCCCCGTGTCACCGCGTCTGTTGTTGTGTCGGGAGATGAGAGGTGAGGCGGAGGAGGCGTCGGATTCCGTGGGTGACGTTAGGTCGGCGGCCGCCGGCGAAGAGGCGGAGGGCAATGCGTACGACGAGGCTGGCGGCAGAGGAACGCCGCGTAGGAAGAACAGCATATCGATGCAGATGCGGCACGTTTGCGACAAGGTCCACAGATACCTGACAGGTAAAACAAAACATCGCGAATCGGATCGGCGTCGCAGGAACGCGGTCTTCCGCGTTCGTATCGGCGTATTTGGATTTGCTATCGATAATTTTTACCCCCGCTCCATCCTCCGAAAAGGGGGAGGGGACTGTAAGAGAGGAAGCAAGCGGTTTATTTTTTTCCGCGGTCGAGTGGCGCGTTTTTCGTTCCGCGGGGTCCTAAAGGAAGCGACTCGGAGAGTCGGCGAATACGCCGCGGGAAGACTTTCCTCATTGCGCGTCGCGTTCTGATAACGCGTTTCCGGTAAAAAGGCTCAGGTTTTTCCCGGACGCAACCCCTTCCCAGCTTCTATCCAATCGTAGCTCACTTCCCTCCCTCCCTCCTGTTATCACCCTCCACCTCCTTATTCCGACCCCCCGTATAGCTTCCATGGAGCGATCACTTCCAAATATTTCCTCATCGTTATTGGTAGAGAGAGGTTCTCTCTCCCTGGAAGAAGTTTTCGGAATTTTGTGGTGTTCTTTTCCTGTGCCGTGTTTTTGTGTGTTTCTCCGTGTGTCGCAGCGGTGACCATGTTTAAATTCGAGATTCCGTGGGGCGGCAGCGAGGTGTTGTCCCGGCGTGCGCCTGCCTCCGGAGGCGATCCATGGTGGTTGCGGGGCCGCGGCAACATGAGATCTGTAATCCTATTTGAATCAGGTGATACACGAGGCTCTTCTATTTTTTGCCGACCAAACCCAATCCCTTCGGCCTCCGACAACCTCCCCTTCTTCTCCCCCTCCCCATTTCCCTCCCCCATTCCCATTTCCCTCCCCCCATCCCCACTGTTCGCTCGGCTGTCCTCTCGTTCCGATGTGACACGGGAATTCCATCCGTATGATAACTATTTCACGTTGCGTAAGGGAAATTCGCACCTTTTTTGTTTGCTCCAGATCCGCTCGCCCCGCGCGCGCTCTTGTCACCCTTTTTACGGTCGTCTCCTTGCGGGACACGCTTTTCAAAATCGACCGGTCATGGGTGTAGTAAGGGGGAGGGAAAAAAAGGTTTGACTACATTACGCCAGTGGAAAGTGGCGCGTCTCGTTTTGGGATGGATTTTTGATGACGGCACGTTCGTGTCGTTTCCATTTTTAGTTGGCGTGCGTGAGTGATTCGTCTTACCCTTGTTTACACGCTTCCCCTTAAGCCGCAATGTATCCATCGATGGATGCGCTCTTAGTTTACCATGTAGTAGCTAGGAGATATTTTGGGAGTTAAGGCCGTCGGCTTTTCCTTTAAAGAGTCGCGAAAATCAAAACTGGCCAGTTCCGGTCGAGGATGCTTTTTATATTGGCGCATTTCTGGTGGCGTGTGTTTGAGCGAGATATTGATTTATAGCAGTGGTTCTTAACCTTTTTCGTTTCGTGCCCCCCTTCTGGTCTTCTAAAACCCTCACGTCCCCCTCCCCCAGAAAATTATCTTTGTTTATAAGGGTTTTATCAACAAAATATGTATTTTTTGTCATTAATTTTTTTGACCTAGATCAACGGAACACAAGATTAGAATAATCGAAAACGAGTCATTTTTCTGAATTAGGCATATGTTTGTACCAACTTACCTTGCAAACGCTTCCCAGCTTAACATAAAACAATAATATTTTGACAATTAGACACAGGATTATGACAGTAATCACTCGTGGCAACTTCAAGTCGGCCAACTCATGAGGCGGTCAAACACGCTGTTGCCACACAATATTATGCTTTCTCGTTAGGCACAAATTGTGTAAAAATCCTTGCTGTTTTTAGGAAAATTATTCTGGTCCAAAAAGCTTCACACCCCTCCCCCGGTTGAGAACCGCTGGTTTATGGTGTCTGCCGGTGACCAATGGAGGTTTCCTGTTTCTCCTAATGAAACAGATTGGGCTCCCAAAATTTAACTCTAGTGCGCTTCAAGGCGAGTAATTTGTAAGATCTGAGAGGTAAAATAAAACATCGATGAAATCTGGAAAATTTAAATTCGCTGCTGGCGGATGAACGGGACGTATTATTTTTACTGAAAGATAAGTTTTCCTAGTAAACTTAACATTTTATTGTTTTTTGATATAATGTCACTAATAAATATCATTCTTATTTTTGTTAGGTTTTATGAGACGTGCACCTGACTCGAAACTTGAAATGTCTTTTTGTTGTAGAAAAATGCTCTTTCAGGCCTCACTTTTGGCTTCAAATACCGTTGTTTGATTAACACATCATATCAAATCGACCAAGAGATTTTTAACATCGTAGAATTATGTAGTCGGACAGTTTAATTAAAAAATTAGAAGATATATTTTTTTTAATTTTTGCTCTCTCCACTATCAATATTTCTATATATGACCACGATTTCGACAGGACGATGACCGGTTCTTCAGACTGCGTGTCTAAGTTTCTTTAAATATTTTTCGTGAGTAAATGTCGATTTAGATTTTGGGTCGCCGTTGGATCATAGAAATGTTAATTTGACGGGTAAATTTGGTTAGTTTAGCGTACTATTTTGCAGTCAGTTTTTTGTTGGAAAAAATATAAAACTATCCCATATCGAAGAATAATTAATTTGGAGGTATTTATTAGATACTAACTAACATTGCTTTTGAAATGTGCATGTATTCAGAGAGAGAGAAGTAATAGTTAACATAAACTTAATCTCGAATTCTGATAGTATTATATCGATCTGAACAAGATTCCATTACTCTTTTATTGCAAAAACGATGAAAATGAAACTGAATTGTTCTTGTGTAAGGTCGCATTCACATAAGAAAGGTTATACTGATAATTTATAATTTTAAATGGCTTATACACGTAATTTATGTTCGCCATAGATTTTAACCATGTCATGATGGAAATGATACTGTCGTAACAATTTAAAATCAGTGTAACGCGTTCGGTCTTATGAATTGTTCTATTGTTTTCTCAGCGTCAGTCATCGTCCAAATTTAGCGCTTATTTAGGATCAAAAACCGAGTTTTGAACGAATGGAAGTTTATATCTACAAACAGCGTCATACAGCTAGTCATCCACAGAAGGTTTGGATATAATCGTTCAAAAATATTCTTCTTTGAGGTCGGTGTATTTGCCGCTTATGAATCAGTTGTTACCGGTGGCCTTTTCCTCTCACCTCCCTTATTCTAGTATTCGTGTCGGTTCGACCCCATCTCGCAGCTCAATTTCCCCGAACCTATTCAAACCCCACGCACACACATCACAGACCCACCTCGTTTCCACGCTATCGCCGGCCCCTCCCACTGCTTGACAAGTCCGAGGTGCGGAAGTGAGGCGCGGCAGTGAGAAGGGTGTTGGGAAGGTCGCGGGGGAAACTATTTTGGCCCTCTCCAGAGGATGCGCACTCCTCCTCCCTTACGCCGCCTCTCTTCACCTCCTCTCCCTTTTCCTCCCTCCCCCTGCCAGGTCCACCACCTGCAGTCCCCTCGCAGACCCTATTCCACGCCCGTTCTACTCCTCTCACTCCATCGAATTCGTCCCCTCCTCTACCTCCTCCTATGCCGTCATCTTCGTCCTATGTCAATCTTCATCTTCTATACCGCGCCGGTTCGATTCGGGGATTATCCGATCTCTCGATTAGATCGAATGAATCGAACGCCCGAGAAGGGAAGAGGGGAGTGGGGCAGATGGGAGGGTGGGGGGAGGGAGAGAGAGAGAGATGAGGATGAATTTTAAGGGTGAGCCAGACCGGGATTTTGGCTCTGAGCCCAAGAGAGTGCCTCAAGCGGGAAGGGGGGAAAATTTTTTTTTTACCTCTCGGTCCCTGCGAGTTTTGTTTTGTGTACGATTTCTGTGGGAGTGAGGAGGAGAAATTTTTAAGCGGCCGTTTCGGCGCGGTACGCAAAGAGATAGAAAGTGTGAAGAAAGCTGAGGGTAGAAATAGCTTCAAAAGTCCCCTCCTTCCTTCGGGTGAAACGAATGGAAACAAGTAGCCCGTGATTTAGCTGCTAAAAATGCATCGGATTATCAAAATATACTTCGGCTTGTTAGGCGTGTTTTAATGCTTCTGTCAAATTTTCGTTTGTCAGAATTGCCGGCATGACAGATGTCGCGTACGTTTTTTTTTTTTTTTCGCCCTGGCCAACCTTGAGGAGTGACACATAATTTGCGTCTTTAGGACCGTAACGCATTCACCGGAGACTCTTAAACGAGACCACTAATCATCTCGGGAATTTATTGGATATTACGTCATTACTCACGGTGACATTTGCGGAGTGATTTATTTAGCCTTGCGAAATGAAATCGAAAACAATTCCCACGAGTGCGTTGCTGCGTTATTCGTGACGTCCCGTAGCAGTTGTTATTTTTAGGTGTCAGCGGAGGTTTAAGGAATGCGCGAGTCTCGATTTCCTTGGTCTAATTGAAAACGTTATCACATTTTTAAGCGCTCAATGTTGCCAATGTGTTATCAAAGTAGTGTGGCCTAACGTCTTCCGGAAATGGAGACTAGTAGTTCTGTTTCCTAATGAGTGATATTGCCTTCTCGTTGCGATAAAATTCTTTGCGTGATTGTTCTTTCAATCGCCGCGTTTACTACAATATTTATTATTTTCGCTGTATGCTAACATACGCAAATATTTATAGCAAATATTTATCACAGGTATGACGTAAATTGTATAGCAAAACAAGTCCAGATTTGTAGAAATGTCTTAAAAATTATATGGGAATATTTTTTTTCGATTAAAATTATTGCCCTGGAAAATAATTATTTGAAATGTCAGTTATAAATAATGACGTTTTGTTCGTATTATTCGAAAAAATCGTCGAAATGTGGTTAAGTCGAGACATTTGTTCGGGTATTTGTTGTAGCAGCTTTTCGATATCGACAAATAAGACCACGGATTCGCCGACCTGGAGAGCAAATATGTTCATCTGTGAGAACCGATCGCGTGAATCAATTTCTCATACGTTCTGACCATATACGGTTCTCGCCTTTTTGTTCTGACTTGTACGATAGTGAGAACATCTGTCCTTTTTGCTAGATATCGTACTATGCGAGTGAGTTGATATCATTGAGTTTTCACAACGATTGAAGACACTTTCGAAAATACCTGCTCCGAAATATGTAACTAGATAAAGTTAATGCAAAGAAATGGCATTTATACTCTCCTGTTATTTCGTTATATATATTTATATTTATATATATATATATATATATATATATATATATATATATATATATATATATATATATATATATATGAAATTTCTCCTTGGACTACAACTTTTGACTTTGATCGCAAATTTCGTATCGCTCTGCCGATTAGCAGGAAGGAACTCGCGGTTTATTTTGAACTTCTTTGGTTTCCCGTCTATAACCAACGCAATAGATATGTCGTTTTCACTTTTTTTAAACTCGCTTAATGCCTTTTACAATAAACGTTTCTCGCTTCGATTTATATCGTGAATCTTTTGTTAAAAGTATGGATGCTTTATTTCCATGTTACTCACCCTTGCGATAGAATAGAAAAAATTCGGCGCTTTTTTGTTAGATGTTGAAGGTATTTTATCAGACATTTCGTTAATTTTACCGAGCATTCGCGACTTTATTTACGAACTTACCGTAATCACCTTTTGCCATTCTTATTTACCTTCTTGCGAAAAGGTCGCCGATTGGCTCAATATTCGACGTTGTATCAAGCTTGCGACCACCTCTTACGGAACTACCAGTCGTAGATTGAATCGTTCCGCGTATCACACCGATTCAGACCCATTCTTTCACCTCCCCTTTTAAGACGACGTACTTCTATTTCGTATGCTCGGGGATTATCTTACTCAACCGCAGCTGCGAAGACACGGGGAGATTCATCCATCACTCGAATCGAACACGTGTAGTAAGGCTAGCGGCTCTGCCTCCGCCGCTACCCATCTCTGGAAGGCATCGAAGGAGGGCGTAAAAGAGTTAGAATCGTGATAAACCTTATGCTTGCAGGACTGTTGGAGCTAACCAAAAGGGGTCACGCCGTTTCTCTCCTCTTCCCTCCCACCCCCCATCCCCCTCCCCCCCCCCTCCCAGCTAGCACCGGGCGTTTCCTTCCGGCCCGCTTTAGGGGACGACCTCATCTCTCCAAATGGATATCCCCACATCCCTTAGGTCGTGTTTTTAGAGGCGCTTCGTCTTCTTCCGACGCCTGTTTTTTTTTTTTTTTACGGTTTTCTCCGTTTAGGATGAGTTGTCGGTGTCCGTGAGAGATTGTGTGTATAAACGAGTTTGTGCGCCGCGGTTTTGCCCATGACACGGTTGGGATGCGAACCCCCGCTACCTCAGGGCCGATGGAACGATCGGTTCGCACCCGAGGTTGGGTCGCGAGAGAGACGCGTTCGTTCTCACATATATAGGCTCGAGCCTTTTATTCCTTCCCTCTCAAATATTCATGTTCTCATTTTTGTGCCTTCGGCTCTGTATTTTAATGAGCATTAATTCTCTATTATACAATTGTATGCCGTGACGAATGCGATATAATGGAGACGTCTTGTTAAGGGTGGCCCACGAAGAAATTAACTCTAATTGGCGTCTTATTTGTTTTCAAAATGTCTGGCTGTTCAAGTTTTAACAATGAGGTTATTATGTAGCTTTTTCTTCCGATTGCGGTACGAATTAATTAGGATTAAAGATATCGCATAGTTTTTAAATTAAAGAATTTTGCCATAGCCCACGTAATCTCTACAACGCTACTCCGCTTAGCGTTATTTTTTTCTTATGACAATTTTTGTGTGCTAACGAATTCGTTGTTTAACATTTCAGGCATTTATCGTAAAAAAATCTCTTAAGCCGATTTGTTTTTACGAAGATAAAGATGCTTATTTTTCGGATTTGTTTCGTATCTTAATTCATGAAATTATTATTTTTTAACCTACAGTTGTTCTGCAACTCGAATATATGTGGCAGAAATGTAATTCAGTCAACTTCAGTCAAACTCGGAAACATTAATGGAAAAAATATATTAGAGCTATCGAAAATTCGCGTTATAGACCTTCGAATTCGAGTGATCTGTATGTTGAATTATCTCGTTAACTTTATGATCTAAAAAAAATATTGCCGAGGAAGAGAGAATTTAAAATACTCTGGAATTCGAACCTCACGTATGTCCAGCCCTCCTTCGACCTGGTTACAAGTGAAGTAAGGCCTGGACTTCAGGAGGTTCGAAGGTGTATGGGAGATGGCGCTATCCTTACCAGATGGCCTAGATCCGCGTCATTTTTAAATAAACCTTCGAACAAACGGAATAATATTTTTTTCTATTTCTGTACTTTGTAAGATATTAGTTTTGGTGAAGGTCGAATGATAATTTTTTACACGATTATTTCTTGCCTATTACGGTGGCACTTTTACCGACCGCTGTCTAGGGAGAAACAATTTCCCATTGCAACTGTATTGTATCTTTATGATTAATTTGGTGACTGTCTCGATCTTTGGCTGTATAATTGTGGGAAGTGGGCTTGTGTCGTGCGTACATAAAATTTTTCTTAAACTCTCGTAATCAGCGTTTCGCCAGTCAAGGTTTTTTTTTGCCAATTTATACTCCTACTACAATATTGATTTTCACATCCAAGAAATCTACCTTGTTATTCCTAGCTTAAAAGAAGTAAAGATTTGCTTTTCAAAACTCTGTTGTCTTTTTCTCCGTCGTCTTGCGTTAAGCAGTCGCGCGCCGTTCCTAAGAAAATATCGTACTTTCGTATTTATGCTACACGACGTTTATTCCTCCTTCCCGCCTATATACATCTTTCGCAACCCGTATCTTCTACCAATTTACGTATCCCGTTAAAGCGCGATTTTATTTTGTTTGCTGATGCGAGTGATAACGTAGTTTGACTCGATCGAGCGACGCTGATTCGGAACTCCCCGCTCTTTTCCTCAAGCTGGGGGAACTCCTTTAATACGTGTCTTTCCTCTTCCTTTCGCTGTTTACTTTATGCTCTTCTGTATCCTCTTTTCTCGCTCTTTATCTCCGTCTCACCTCGTCTCTCCTCCCCCTTCTCTCTCCCCTTCGTCAGGTTCGCCTTTATCCCCCGCCGGTGGATTGTGGTCAAGCACTTAACCGTCAAGATTCCTCCCTGCGGGGGTGGAGAGAGTTCGTTTAATGAGCCACCCTCCCTCTCTCTCCCCTCCCTCAACTCGCCCCTCTCTCAACTCACCCCATCCGCTACCCCTAAGCGGCTATCTCCTCCGAATTGGCCGTAATAGCTTATCCATCAGAGGGACCATTGGTACCCTGCACTCTCTCTTTATACCGACCTTCTGCAATTCATCTCCTCAACTGGAGATCCGCTCGTCTTTCCTTTTGACGTTTTCCGCGCCGCCCTCTCCTCCTTCGTTCCGTTTCTCTCCCACGCTCGCTTATTCGTCTCCCTTCAGAGGGAGATCTTAAGATCGGTTGCCTCTCTTAGGGCGCGGGATGTATTAATTCGTCCTCTCGGTTTGGCACGTCGTTTGCGATTTTTTTGAGAGCTTTTTATATAAATCGAGTAGGTACATATTCGGTTTGTCTGTCCGTCCGTTTGGGCAATATCTCTGAAATCCTGCAAATTGGAGAAGCCAAATTTTTATGATAGGGTGGTCTAAACGAGCTAGATACGGTACAAATTTGGTGGATTAGGATCATCTTCTGAGGAGTGATCGAATTTTTTCCAGTCATTATGTTTCACTTTTACCTCCATAAGAGAAGCATAAAATCGGCACAGGGCATTATAAATTTGCATTTTTAAATAAGTTAAAATAAAGATAGGAGCTCGGGACATGAACAGTTCCATAGCTGAAAGAAATGTTTATATTTAAAAAAAAAGCATTCAAATCCGTGTCGAATGAATGAAAATTTGTTTTTAATCCGAAAAAGAGGGGAAAATTTTCCGGTTTTTAGCAATGGGAAATAAAACTGCTATAGCAACGAGTCCGTTATTTTAAATTGGAAACATATTATTGCATAGCATGGATTTTTAAAGGGAATCTATGGATTATGAGGCCGTCGATCTCAACCAAAAATGTAATCATATGATGACGTCATAATCATAAAAAAGGCGCCTTATTTAAATTGTTCTGCAATTCTTTCCTCTCTTGTTTTGTATATCGATGTTATTTCTCAAATGAGCCTCTCCCGAGGAGTGCCTTTTATCGGGTTTGCCGGTAATCTTCTCGTCACCGCATTCTTTCTCGTTGCAGTTTTTCCGCCCTGTACCTTCTTATTCCGCGACCTTTCCGCATTCCATCGAATGCGGCGATTGCGTCTTATTTTCCCTTCTTCTTTCGTTCTCCGTCGTAGCTCGTTTTTTTATTATTTCGCGAGAAAACGACCATTCCCCCGTCGTGAATCACCGCCGTTTCTCAACCGACCGACGTAATCCGAGGTTTTAGAATCAATTGGAAGGGAAATGAAGTCTCCGTCGCAATTCCACTCAACTATTTCCACGTTTCTGTTCTGCTCCTTGAAAAAAAATAAAACAAATTATAAAAATTTTTTTAGGGAATACACTTTTATGTGAATTAAAATGCACTCAAAAACAAAAAATAATTTTTCCAGATAAATACTGTTATTGAAAAATTTATATGCTTCATAAAAGTGGATGGCTTATTGTGGGACATGATACTGGTATAATAGAAGAAATTAGTTGGTTGATAAAAAAAGCCGTCCACTTTTATGAAGCATACAAATTTTGAAATTAGTTTGTTGATAAAAAAAGCCATCCACTTTTATGAAGCATACAAATTTTTCAATAATATTTATCTATAAAAAAATAATTTTTTGCTTTTGAGTGCATTTTAATTCACATAAAAGTGTATTCCCTAAAAAAAATTTTAATTTCTTTTATTTTATACTTTTTAGTCTTTTGATTAAAATTATCTAATACATATATTGCCAAAATTCGATTTGTTTTGAAATTTTTCAATTTAGAAAGAAGTGAGTTGGCAACCCTAAATGTTGGTGACAAACAAGATCCAAGTGAAAATCAATAAAAGTGTATAAAAAACGCCCGGCGTTTTCATCCCGTTTGTCGGTTTTTGCAGAGATTGGGAGCGATGTACGCAGATTTTCTCGTCGACTCGCGCTCCTCCGCGTCTTCTCACTTCTTTTACTTTCTAATATACGAAGTATATTGAGAAAGTGTTGTAATCGCGAAAAAATTCTATCTCGAGACTTTGATGGAACTATAGGTACGTTTTAGGTGTGCCCGAGTCCGAAAAAGTGGTTTCCGCAATGCCGTCTGTCTGTCTGTTCGCGGCTCTAGAGCCTAAACGGTCTAGCGGAAATGAATTAAATCTCGTACTTAAGCATTTTGTCATACATAATAGAAACTATGAAGGAATGGTTGACGTTGCTCAGTAATTAAGGGAAGTTTATTCTGCGCATTCTTAACGACAATATGATTTTCTCAAAAACGGCTGAAACGATTTTGATCAAATTTTGTACAGTTACTTGAGTTTACGTCTTCATTAATACTGCATAGTTCATATTTCCGAAAAAATTAATATAAGGGTAGTTTATTATAGGCAGCTTTAACAACAATTTGATTTTCTTAAAAACGGCTAAATGATTTTGATCAAATTTCCTACAGTTATTTGAGTTTACGTCTTCAATAATATTACATAGTTCATATTTCCGAAAAAATTAATATAAGGTGAGTTTATTCTTGGACAACTTTAATAACAATTGGATTTTGGAAAATACGGCTCATACGATTTTCATCGAAATACATATAATTATTTAAGTGGACGTTTATAATGATTCTACATCGTTCATATTTTCAAAAGATAACTAAACGATGCATTGGTATATGATAAAGTTTGTACGATGAATATTGTAGCGTTTTTTATTCGTCTTTCCTCTCGATCTCCTTCCTTTGGCACTCGTTTTCGTCCGCGGAATCCCTGGTACTCCCCCCCCCCCCCCCCCCTCCGTCGGCAGCCTAAAGAGGGGTGTGTCTCTCGGATGTAAGCGGTGCCTCAGAAACGAGATGAGGTGGGCGTCGTCGTCGTTACGTAACCATTTCGCCGTTTTGATTTTTCGTTCGTCCAGAGGCCACCTAAAGCGTTTTCCGTAACGGGGATGAATGGCACCGCCTCTTTCGATCGTAACAGATTTTTCTCGAGCGGGCTTTAAATCTTTTTAGGCGTTTGTTCGAGCTATTGCGGCCTTGTGTCGTGCGTCGGAAATGCCTCTACGCAGCGCGTCGCGCAGAGGTCGTTTGGACGAAAAGGACGGTGTCTCTGCTTGTTGTTTGCTTGCTGTTTTGCTGTATCTTGCGGCAGCTGTATCCTCTTGGAGTTCGGAATGTTTGATTTTTTTCTTTCGTTTATCGTATTAGGTGTTTTAAATCTTCGAATTGGAACGCTTGTTCTGCTTCCGGTTTTTTTTCGTCCTTGTATTGTTTCGCCTTTATCTCGGGAGTATAAATGTTTGTAGCGATGAGCTATGCGTTCGGATTACGTGGAGGGGAAGTGCGTGTCACTATCGCCCTTTCATCGCGTTACTCTGTGGTTGAAGAAGTTCCTGACTCATTTTTTCGCTTAAAAAGATGACTGATATGTTAAAGATTACGTTTGACGCCACCCAGTAGCGTCAGAATTCATGTTAACTTTAACTTAAGATTCTTCAAACTGAATTGTAGCCTTGATGTCACATAGGCGTGCTCGATCATTAATTTAGCCATTATATGTCGATATAAAATGTTGCTCCTAAATCTTGTGTTAAACGACCCTAATTCAGATTTAAATGTCTTTTTCAACGTTACTTTACTGTTCCTATGGTGTTACCAATATCGAATGGAATCTTATTTTAATACCTTTTCATTTTAATGTATTGGTGTCAGCCCTAACAATTTTCAGCATCGAGAAATTTTTATTGGAAATTTTTTATTCCTTTTATCATATTCCTTAGACCCCATAAACACAACGTTATTTTATTTCGATGCTCTCTTTAATCATGAATTAAAAATATATTTTTGATGTATTTTGATAAAAATTCTATCTCTAGCTATTTCCTTTGTTATGAGAAACTTATCAAAGTTATCTTATTATTATAAAACGAGACTATGTTTTAATACTGCTGAAGAACTATTAGTCGTGATAAAGTAAATTTTGACTATGAAAGTTGGTTTTGATTCCATGACACCATATCTTCTTTCCTCCCACCGGCGAATAAGAGCGAGGCCTCTTAGGTTTTATCTCAATCACATGACGCTTATCCAGCGAGTGATGAGTTGTTCTCCTCTCTCCTCATCCTTCAGTTTACTCTTTTATTGGCGGGCGAGACAAGTGCACGTTGGCGATCAACCGATATCCGTAGTGCAAACTCCCGCAGTCGGTTATCTGCTATCTCTCGCCGCCGTCGTTTCTCGTTTTCTCCCGTCAAGCGTCTGTCCTTCGCGTCCATCTTCCATTTTTCATGTGAAGTCCTCCGTACGCTTGTGTCGTTTAAGTCTGGTTCGCGGAGCCGGTTTTTATTCCTCTCGTAACGGAGGCTGGCTCATTTTCAACAGGGCGTGTTCTCGCCCGGGTTTGACTCGAAGGATTTTATTTTTCCTTCTGCGTTTGCGTGTGTGTGTGTGTGTGTGTCAAAGTGTCCCAAATCGCTTTGATTTTCAAAACTTCGGACGGAGATTCCTGTAGTCAGTATGATAAAATGCCTAAATACGAGATTCATTCATTTTCGTTCTACCGTCTAGGCTCCAGCGCCAGTAACAGACAGACGGCATTGCGAAAACCACTTTTTCGGATTCAGAGACACCTAAAACGTGTATTTCCGTAAAAATCTCGAGGTCAAATTTTTTCGCGAAAACAATACTTTCTCGATACTTCGTATGAGAAAGTAAAAAGGATCAAAGAGGCGTCTGAATGGTTTGTAGAGGTGAGTGAATTGTCCCGTTTGTCGCGTTCTCATATCTCGTTTTCCTATTTGCCGATGAGGATAATCTACTCGCTGACTCAAACAAGAAAAAGAAAGACACGTCCGCTCTCAGCGCGCACATCTGCGGCCTTCCCTCCGATCTGCGATTCCTGTTACGTTTTTAACGGAGTGCTTTTTCCCCCCCGAACAGGCGTATCTTTGTTTGAGAGAGAGAGAGAGAGCTCTCCTCATTCTTCGTTCTAGATTCTAAGCCTGGAAATCTGGAGGAGACCCTTCCCTCCTGGTGTGCCTCTCGCTCTCGTAAAGTATTCGTAAAAGTCATTGAAATGCGGGAAGTTTGTTTTTGTTCTTATGCCGTCCCATGTTCTGCTTGGCATTCGTGAGTAATTGCTTGCTGAACTTTTGATACCTCCTGATGTTCACCTCATATGATCGCAAACTCTTTATTCCTGCCGAATGAAACGAATCCGTGTCACTTTATCAGTTGAGATGCTATCAGTTGGCAGTGATTCAGACATCCGTTTGGTAACCGTCCTTCTTTTACGTGGTTTATCGCTGCTAAAGAAATTTTACTGGTAGTTGAGTTTAGGTTGCTTTGAAAGGCAGTATTTTGTCAAATTACAAATACAGGTATCCCTCGCCGTTCGCGGGGGTTACGTTCCCGAAGACTCCGCGAACCGCAAAACCGCGAACGGCAAATGCATAAACTAATGGAATAACGGGAATCCGTTCCTACATCCGCGAAAATGGTCCTAAGTGATTATTTACTTTACATTACTGACGACTCTAGGCCACAGAAACAAATAGTAAACTAAAAATATGAAAGGAAAACGAAACCGACGAACGTTTAAATTTAGGAAAACTAAGAAAACAAGCTTATTAACTGACCGTGAATTATGTAGAGTATACGTAGGATGTTGACAATGGAGGTGTTTCGGAAGTGCATTATTTGGAGATGGAAGAGGAAGATGAGGGACTTGGCTTCAGGAATTCTGTGATTTGGAGCTCTTTCCCTTTTGTTTTGATTTTTTTATAAATTTCGTCATAGGGAGATATTGCAGAGTCAATTATTCTCTTAAAATTGATGCTTTCCATAGATGGATCAGCCTGCATTACTTTCTCTTTCAACTCGTTAGCCATATTTAAAATTTCTGCTAAGGTCTTCGCTGAAAACTGTTTTATCTTAGGATCTACATCTTCCTCTTTGTTTTCGCTCTCACTTGATTGTGCAAATTCTTCAAGTTCCTCATTTGCTAATTCTTCTTGTTGAAAGTTGAGCAATTCCTCCACTTCTTCCTCTTTTAGATCTTCAAAGCCCTCTCCACCTACTTTTCTAGTCATTTCGATGATCTCTTCAACTTCTCCGCGAATGCTGGGATAAACTTTGGAACGAACAGCTTCGGGCCAAAGTTTCTGTCAACATGCATTTATTGTTGATTGTTTTACTTCGTCCCATGATTCTTTTATCATATGAATGGATGTTCGAATGTTGAATGAACTCCAACATTCACGAACAGAAATCAAAGAATTGGTGTCCATTTGCTGTAAAATATGTTTGAAAGTTCGGCGAATATAATAAGATTTGAAGGTCGCAATGATCCCTTGGCCCATCGGCTGTAAGAGTGGTGTTGTGTTTGGTAGTAGGAATACAACTTCTACGTCAGAATAGCCTTCTGCAAGAGAAACTGGATGACCCGGAGCGTTATTCAATACGAGAAGCACTTTAAATGGCAAATTCGTCTGCCTCAGATAGATCTTCACCTACTGGATGAAGCAGTTGGCAAACCAATGTTCGAACAGTTTACAAGTAACCCATGCCTTCTTATTAGACCTCCAAAAGACAGGTAGATCTGATTTAATCATCCCTTTTAGAGCACGAGGATTTTCTGAACGGTAAATTATCATTGGTTTGCATTTAAAATCTCCCGAAGCGTTTCCACATAATATTACAGTGAATCGATCTTTTGCAGCCTTAAAACCTGGAGCAGTACATTCCTCTTTGGAAATAAAGGTCCTATTTGGCATTCTCTTCCAATATAAACTGGTTTCATCGACTTTGAAAATTTGTTCTGGCTTATAACCTTTCTCCTCCATAAGCTTCAAAAATTCACCGGGGAATTCCCTCGCTGCCTCTTGATCAGCTGATGCAGCTTCTCCTGATAGCTTAATGTTATGCAAATTTAAACGCTTCTTTAAATTATCAAACCAGCCCTTACTCGCTAAAAAACAGATAGAAGAATTCTCTTCATCATCGTCTTCAGTTGCACTCTTTAAATGTTCATATAGGATAAGTGCTTTATTTCTTATTAACTCCATGCTAAGGGGAGCATTTTTCTGTGTTTTATCCTCTATCCACACACTTAAGAGTTTTTCCATTTTTTCTAACACAGGGTCACGTCTACTTACAAAAGAAACTTTAGCACTAGACGGAGTAGAAGCCATTACACTACTTCGTATTTTGTCTTCGACCCTTTTTATAGAACGTATGGTTGATTCATATTCTCTACCAATGGAAGCGTAACTTGCTCCACTTTGTAACTTATCTAACATTATGATCTTTTCCCTCAAAGTCTTGGCTTACGCTGTCTCTTAGCTAATGCGTCTCTTCCACTTATATTAACACGTTTGAATGCCATAATAATGTAAAAGAATGGGTTAATTTAAAAAATTACAAATGTTTATAAAAGCACTCTACTATAATACAATGCCAACGTCACTAAGCGTAGTCCGGTCTAATTTAAAATGAGAGAATAAAATGAAATATCACATTAATACCACAAACATACCAAGGATATCAAGTCATGTTGCTTGCGGCACTATAGAACAGAAACTGATATAAATGTGGAAAACGGAAGCTTGCGAAGGTCCCCCCATCTTCCCCTAAAAGTCTCTTTTTCAACAAGCCGCGTGTCTTTTAGTGCGATGGCCATATTTATTCCGCGTAAAAACAAGCGGACTTAATACTGTTTACACAGGTTGCGAGAAAAATAAATAGAACATAGAGTGGAGCAAACTGGGAGATTTTCCCGTTCAGTATTCTATGGATCCTTCAGGAAACAGAAGATTTCCCCGTTCGGTACACCAAAAAAATGACTAATGGGTATTGCTGAGAAACCGCGAATAAGCGAAACCGCGAACGGCGAGGGATACCTGTATAATACTATGAAGCAATTTGTTGAATGGAAGGCTACCGAATGCAAGGCTATAATTTTTTATTCATCCTTTCTACCTTTGTTATTATCGCCTCTGCATTGAAAATGCCTATTGTCATATTAAGAAAAGAGATGTAGATCTTAGGATGATTTATTAGGTTGCGTAAAGAATGAAATGTACATGTATAAATATGAGTTAGTTTGTACTTTTCTTTTAACTGTGGCATTGAATTGTATTTGTTTCAAAATATTGCAATGATTTTTCTTTTCTTTAAAGAGCCAACTGGAACTGGAGAAGGCGCGAATCTCAGCACTGGAAGCACAGTAACTACAGCCAACACCAGTTCCCCTGTGAATAAGCGAAGAGGATTCAGCGGGTGAGCCATGACTTCCTTTCTCTTATCTCTTATTGGTTTCTGGTTGGATTGTGAAGATGTTTGTTTCATCATTCATCTTACTCACTCACTGCTAGTTGGCATGTGAAATAATGTTAAGACTATTTGGATTATTCATATGCAGTCAAATAATAAGTGGCTTAGAAGCAAAATATATTTTCTTACTGGCAGTTGCACATCAGCCCTATTTTAACCCTTTGAATAATTTGAATATGTCCTAATTTGGTGTTTCATCGACCATATTGTTTTAGTCATAGATATAGTTAGACAATGTGTATTTTTAGAATAACTTTTTGACTATACATGTGGATTTATTTCCCAAAGTTCTTAAATTTAAGCTAAATTTCACATAATATCACGATAAGAAATTACAGCAAATAGTATTATTTAAACATTACTTCTTGAATTAAGTATGTTATTCATTGCTGATTAGCTGTCATTGAATTTATGCTTTTTTGGTTCTTTTAGAAGAAAATGGCTTCCTCCACCATTACGCAAGCTAAGTCAGGGGAAGTTGGAAAAGAGTGTATCAGTTGGTACGCCTCCACCAGTGGGTGTTCAACAACCTTCTGCACTAGGTAATGAACCTTGTGGCCGTAATTCATCCAAGAAGTCTTCAGACAAAAGATTTAAAGTAAGTGATTTGTTGAGTTTTGTGCTATAATTTTACTGCTAATTATTTAATTAAAACATTTTTCACTGTTATATTATAGTTGGTACTTTTAGAAATTTTTTAATAAATATATGATATTTGGATAATTTTTTATGTAACTTATTAAGTTATTTTGATAAATTTTTCTTTATTTTATGGACTAGATCAGCTTAACTGATCATACATTTTAATTCCACTGTTTTAATGGGTAAATTCCTAACTTTTTTATAAATTTTCATTTCAAGCTGTGTGACTTATTATTAATGCATAAGTATTCATAACTATTCTTGTGAGCGTTTTCTTTAAGCTTCATTCGTCTAAACTATCAGTCACATTTTTTTAATAAACTGCATCTCTTGTTTGTACAGCTTCCTACCCCAGGACCCAAAGTGTCACTACCAACGCAGCCGTTTTCTGAAGGTGAAATTGCGGCAACAGCAGCAGCCTGCAATCTACAAGGAGTCCCTGACGGCCCTCTCTCGCCCACAAGTCCTGACATACCTGCCTCCAGACCAGAACCAGCCAGTGGTGCAGAGGAGGCAGAGGACGAAGTTGAGTTACCCCCTCCTATGGAACCCATTGCTGAACCCGTCCTTGTTGCCACAGCTGCGGCAGTGGCTGCAGCAGCAGCAGCAGCAGCTGGTTCAGGAGGAGAATCTGGTGCAGGAGTGGAGGATGTAAGCGGTGCTGCAAAAGCAACGGGAGATACATCAGTGCCTCAAGGGATATCTTTGAACGATTCAGGAGCATTGCCTGGTGAAGACACCTCTCTTGGAAAGAGGGTAAGTTTTTTAAATATATATAGTCTATAGATGTCTATAAAGAAAAGTGTTTGTATGTATGTTTTTTTATAGCTCAGAAACTACAGCACATAGAAACAAGAGAAAGGCGTCATTTTAACTGGAATAAAGAGTTAAGTGATGTAGTCAGGTTTTTATATCGATTTGATTGAACTTTCTATTTTAAAAAATATTTCCTTTTTTCATTTTCTCCATTTGAATAACATAGGGATGAGTGCAGCTTATGTCTCATTTGAATTTTAAAATTACTTAGAAACATGGTACGAACTTGAGACTTGGATAGTTCTATGCAGGAAAGAACATAGTTTACATTTATTGAAGACAGAATCCGAATCCTGATCGAATTAGCATAAAAATGCGTTTAGAATCAGAAAAATGTGATTTTATCAATTTCTTGACAATACCGATTATAAACTACCATCACAACTCCTGTTGTCACCGAAGTTGAGAACCCAATGCATTTATATGGGAAAAATTTTAACGTACAATCGTTTTTCAAATTCTGTTTGCGATTTTTCTTTGTTTACATGGCAACCAAATATTTATTGATTTTAATTGAAATATTACTAATAAACTGTTTTTAATGATATTTTTGTGTGGTGTGGAGTTCTCCAAAGCAAGCTGTTTTTAAAACTACATAAGTAACTTAAATAATTATATGGAGATTTTCCACAAATTGTGATTGGATAAATCGTTCCATTGTTTCCAAAGTATTGTTGAAATAAACAATTTTCTCATAACAGAACTCATGGATGAGAGAATCGAGCTAATGGTCGGAGGATAATATTCACTCTGTGATTCTTAAACGTTCTCTATTTATTTTTCATATTTCGTTAAATTAATTAATTTTGTTTGTTCATCCATTTTCTGTTGATTATTGCATTCTTGCTGGTTTTGCTTACAGTTTTCTTTTTGAAGATATCGTCACGATACTTCGCATAGTTATACAATTTTACAGTGCAAGATTTTCTTCATTAATCTAAATTGGTAAATGCGGACCGGTTTTCTTCATTTTTTCTTTATTGGATGATTAAAACTGTGTACTATGTTATTCTCGCAATGTGTACATGTTGCAGTCAACATTTTAGATTCACTACATCTGTTGAAACAACGGGCACTTCTGCTAGTAACCTAAATAATTGCTTAAAATTTTTGTGGTGCTCTTGATGCTCTTAAATTTGTTTATAACAAATTGTGATAAATATGGTGTTGCTTATACTTTCTAAACTTCTGTTTGTAAACCCATTACAAGGATTGATGTTAAAATTATGCGAGAATAGATGTTGGGAATTTAGATGCAGAGTTATATTATAGTTGCAATTATTATCTATGTTGAGAGATGTCGTTTAAGGTATTTCTATAACTAGGGACTAATTATAAATAATGGTAAATTAATATTATCATAACATAACTATTGTCAGAATTACTATTTTTTTGAATGAAGAAGTCTTGGAAGCAGTAAAAGTTAATTGAGCAATTAAGTAGCAACTATTTTGTATACTGTATTGGCCCGATTATGAAGTGGTTTTTTTATCTAAGCCGTTTTTGAGAAAATCAAATTGTTGTTAAAAATGCATTGAATAAACTTCCCTTAATTATTGAGTAATGTCAACCATTTCTTCATAGCTTCTACTTTGTATGATAGAATGCCTAAGTACGAGATTTCATTCATTTTCGCTCTACCATTTAGGCCCTAGAGCCAATGACAGACAGACGGTATTGCGAAAACCACTTCTTTGGACTCAGGTACACCTAAAACATATTTCTGTCAAAATCTCGAGGTCGAATTTTTTTGCGATTACAATACTTTCTCAATATACTTTGCATATGAGAAAGTAAAAACAAACTGTTAAACTTAATAATACTATATATTTCCTGAGGTGAAGATGATGCATTTTTTGTTTTGTTCCACATTTGGAATTAATAGTAGCATATCAGGTGCTTTTAAATGTAAATATGTAGTGTTACAGCCCCTAGAATTTAATTTCTTTCACAATGTCTGTAATTACAGATCTTTAATTTGAGGTGACTCTATATTTGGCCAGTATTGTATATTTCTGCATTTAAATTAATGATACCTTGCCGTTCTATCAAATAGAAAAATAATCTATAATCTAAATTTGTATGCCCATTAAAAATTACTAATTATGTTAAATGGAGCTTACATATCTTCAAACATAAATATCCATTGACTTTATATTTTAGAATTCTGTCTTGCTATTTAGTGAGAAATGTTTGTTTGCTTTAACTGTGCTCTGTGTAAAAATCCTCTTCGAGATGTTTAATCCTGTTTTCCTGATGCTTTAATCCATGTGAAAATGTTATAAAATTTTAGCTTAGTAATAGGAGAGAAATTAGTATTTGGTGTGATATCCTGGCTAAAATATTGTTAGTAGCATAACTAGACAATCCAAATGTATGTTGTCCTTAGTAGCCAGTTGCCTGGCTTTATCTTTTCAGTCATCCCGACTCTCCCTCAAAGTTCTGGAAGGGGGGGCTACTGCTGATTTGGCGGAAATTGAACAAATCGTCAAAGAGCGAATGGTGTGTTTTGTATCATATGTGGTGTAGATATGGTTGAATTGCAAATGGTGGTGTATTATTTTGAGAATGCACATCTTTTTCAGGCATTTGAGCAGGCATGAGCTTATTTTGTTTCTTATTTTTGTTGTCTCCTAAGTTTCAAGTAATGTTTGTAATGTATTTTATTATGGATGTGGCTGAGTTGGTAGCATCAAACTTATTTCTTATGTATTATTACAGCTGTTTGAAAGTGTATGTTAATATTTTCAATCACATGAAACTTAGAAACAAGCTTTGCACATTGCTGTCACTGTGATTTTCATACTATTTTTGTAGAAAATTTCAGAACTATTTTAAGTATTCCACATAGTGTAAAATCTTAATCTCACCTGGATAATTTTTTGCTGTGAAAATAAACAATGTTGATGCAGCTAACCTCCACAGAGTTAGGTTGTTTTCACCAAATAAAACAAGTTCGCCCAGTGAAGTTACCATGAATTACATTTTAGTGTCATAAAATATGGAAAATAAGTATTAATAAGGCACTCAAGATTTATGGATGAATTATACATAATAGAAAATGCATTTCGAGATATGACATGCAGCATGAAGTGTTGCAGTGATTGTATTTAGTTTTTTATGCAATTTTTCTAATGAACTTAACCCTAGAATGCCTGAATCATGATTGGAGAGGAAATGAATCTTTTGCAGGCTGTTTTCTTTTCCTTTAGGGGACTAGGTAAACGAAAAAAGGAAGAAGTTTGACAAAAATCAGATAATTATTGTTTTTTGTGTAAATGTGACTAAAAAGTCACATTCGTCCTTCGGCACATAATTTAGCATGAATTACATTGGGTGCTGAAAAACACATGTAGATAGATTATCAAAATTTTATTCATTAGTATTTCTCAGGAATTCATTATCACAAGTGAATAATAATTTATGGAGTTAAATATAATTAATATTTACAATAACTACAAGACTAAAATATAAAAGTTTTTTCAGGAAAAAAATTAAGAGCATATAAAAAGGAGTTAAAACATAGAAAAAGCAATTATATGAAAATGTTACTACATTAAATTGCATTATAACATTATTTGGTATGGAAATCTACAAAAGAATTTTTTGTTTTTGTGATGCACAGGTGCACCTTACACTTATTACAATAAAACACTGGAGCACTTGAACATTTAGGGTATTTACACCTTCCCATATTTGTAACTATGGGGTAGTGATGATATCCACCAGTGCGGATCTGGAATAAGCTTTGTAGCAGATCCCTGAGATTTTTTTTCAGAAATTCACTCTCGGTAGTGTTTGAGGGACGACCTCTTTTTCTAGGAAGAGTGTTTTTTCTCCAGCCAGCAGAGCTTCTGCTATGGAAAATTTAAATTCCTGTAGCATAAGTACCTTGTTATGCTCAATTCCCAGATCCTAGCAGTCCCTTTTGTAGAGTAACCAAGAATTTACAACCACAACATCTAAGAAGTGGAAAAAAAGTTTGTGGTAATATTTCTTTGATCTTATGTAGGGAATCAAGTAAATTCACACACACCATGAACTTGTTATAAGTTTTTACAATGGAAGGGCAGGGAATCCGTATGTATTCTTTCAACTTTTTGTCCCACCGGTTGCGCTCATCCAGGTGGTTTGCAGATGCAAAAGTGATCATCAGTGTGACTGCTCTGTTGTCCATCCACTTCCCTACTCTTATTTCCACGTCATTTAACAGAGCATTCATCTCTTGATGTGAATCTCTCCCTCTCTTTTGTAATTCCTTATCGCTCATCAAGGAAATCCCCATCAATTGATTCACCCTGACTGCCCCCAAACAATAAATATGCTTTTTAGCAAGTGTGATCATGAGTGGTATTGAACTAAACCAATTGTCAAAATTAAGTAAATGATTAAAACCCTCTGGAATAGATTTAGCCAATTTTAGGACAGAGTTTGCATTAGACCCCAAGTCAGGCTCATCTTGTACTGGCTCAATTTTACCTTTATATACAAAAGGAATTCTTGCTGAACTGTATTCCTTAGAGCCTACGGACCAAGTCTACGAATTCGTCACATTTGAAAGATCGAGAAAATGTTTATTCATTCAAATTCAACAGTAATGTTTATATAAATCGTATCACTAAATTTATGTTTCACAATAAAAAAAATATCAAGCTTAAACCTTACCTAGGAAATTAAATATATATTTTCAAACAAGACTTGATATCACGTACGGCTACTCTGGTACTGCTAGTTGAGTTGTGAAGCACGTGGCTATCGGTAGTAAGCAGTGTTGCAAGATCTAATTCTGTAAAGAATCGACTGACGAATACGATACTATCGAATGTTGCTCTAAAACTAGCGTAAAACTTAAATGGTTTACTATATTTTCAAGTGTTACGAAATCATCACACTAGGCGATATAGGGTTAATTGAAAATTGTCATTTTTATCCTTATTCATATAAAAATTCCATAATATGTTGATGAAATAAACAAATTGAACATATTTAATTTTCCTAGGCAAACAATTATAAGCCAAATTATCAAATAAATATAAATATTAATTATCAGGACTTTGCAAAATTAGAACATCAAACTTTACTAAATCCATTGTATAACGTATGCACACAATAGAAAATGTTGTATTTTAGTCATGTTAAACAATTCATGTACCATAATGCATTGGTAAACCTACTTTGTTAGTTAAGGTGAGACATTTATCTTTTGCACTGACATTTTGGTTTACACAAATATTTTGGCTACTAGTTAATTTATACTCTTAATTTGTGCATTTATTGTAATCCTACAATTTTTTAATTTTATTTGTTGTGCTTTCGTGAGTTTGTTTGTGCTTCTTGTGTATGGTGTTGGTTACTAGAGTAAGAATATGTAGATTATCAAAGTTGGGTAAATTATCTTTTCAATAGCACTTAATGATTCTTAATGTTTAATTACACCTGGGAG
Source organism: Uropetala carovei (assembly GCA_036926305.1). NCBI lineage: Eukaryota > Metazoa > Arthropoda > Insecta > Odonata > Petaluridae > Uropetala > Uropetala carovei. The sequence goes on along the minus strand of JAXCHB010000118.1, from coordinate 3,827,747 downwards.
AACTTTTAATTTAATAATAGTTTATAAACAATGAAAAATTATCATTACTATTTCGCAAACTTAAAAATAAATATTATAAATTAAATGCTGATGTAATAATTAGCTGAAATATCTTATATTACATATAAAATCATTTTTTACTTCCTGAGATATATACCCTTGTACTCAATTTATGCATTGCTACTTTTGTGGCATGCCTCTTATTATAAGACACTGCATGTTATATTTTTTTCTGTAATTCATTTTGTCTTAACATGTCATTGTGTTATCATAAGTCGTTGATAACTTTTGTTTACTTCCTGTAATCATTCTTTCGCTCTGAATTCACTTTTTGCTCAGTGGTGTTTTTCCATAATCTTATGACAGGAGCAACACTCTGAGCAGCGTGGCGGAAGAAGTTTACTGTCGCAAGAAAATGAATCTATTGATGGAACAACTGTGTCATCAGGGCTTCCAAACAGCCCCCTTTCCATCGAAGGAGCTGAGGGGAAAGGGAATGAAGAGAAACATCAGCAATCTGGAGATAGTGGGGAGGAGGGCGGTGTTGGGAGTGTCGTCGTGGATGGTGGGGTAGTGAAGGGGGGAGAAGACATTGAGGAGGACGAGGAGGACAGTGCAGTGACTGAGGGGACCAAAGGGAAAGTAGAGGCTCTTAGGAGAAGGGAATTTGTGATGAGGGAGTTGGTTGAAACAGAGAGGGACTACGTTAGGGATTTGAGATTAGTGGTGGAAGGTTATGTGGTACTGATGAAGGACCCTAATTGTGAAATCCCGATGCCAGATGATCTTCGTGGTGGGAAGGACATGATGGTTTTTGGCAACATAGAGGCCATCTTCGAGTGGCACAGGGAGTAAGTGTATATTTTGTTATTTTTTCCCATTTAATCGTATCATTTTTTTTACCCTCGTGGTGAAGTGTGTGATTCAGCCTGCAGTTGATATCAAGCAGGTTTTAAGTTAAAATAATATAATTGTGGTTTGATCAGTTAAAGATATCATGTACAAGCAGTATAAACAGGAATCTTTAATTTTTCAAGACCGATTTTTTTTCAGGGTTTGGTTACTGGTACATTTGGTAGGAAAATTGGTAGCTGTCAAAATACTTTAAAATATTTTAATTCAGCTTGTTGAGATGAATTAATAAAACTGATGTTGTCATGTTCAAATTCATAGATATCCTTCCAGAAGTTTATTAGGTTTGCTACATTTGTTTACTAGTTTGAAATGGATGTGGTATTTAATAATTTTATCTTCGCTGAATATCGTGTTAATCAAACATATAAGACACCACCTTCCCTGGTGACAGCATTTATTAATTTTACACTAAGAATGTGCAATCCTATTTATTTAGTGAGTTAAATGATTCTAACTATGTTAAATGTAAAGTTTGTTTGTGTTATTTTTGCATGAAATTCTTTCGACATGTCATTTTTAACTTATTTTAATTTTTTGAAGAAAGTATTAATTGATGACATTTGATTAAATTTATTATCCCAAGGATATCTTATATCCGATTAAAGAAATAGTTTAAAATGAGGGGAAATTTTCCTTAGTATATATTGCATATTGACACTGTCTTAAAAGGTTTTTATTTGGATAAAAATGTTACATTGTGTGCTTAACAAATTTGTGTTAATTTCAAATCTAAAATACTGTTATGGGTTTTAGAGGATAAATGTCACTTTTAATTCTATTAGTAACTTCATTCTATAATTCAAAAGTCAATCTTTCTGAAAGCAGTTAAAATTTGTAGATACAATTTGATCATTAATATCATAGATAAAGTAGTAAATTTTGATTGTCTATGCATTACTTTCTGCTGCATGAACATTCACAAAATATCTCTATCATGGTATAATTTCAACCATGATCCTATTTTTTTTATGTTATCTGGAGAAATAATGGTTCTTATATTTTTATAGCTGAAGTTAATGCATTAAATTGAAGTCTCATCATTGTTAACATTGGTCATTATTGATTTTTTATCCTCTTCTTTCTCAGTTTCTTTTTGAAAGCCCTAGAGAGGTGTATAAATCATCCTGAAGAACTAGGACCCTTGTTTAAGCGTTATGAAAGGAAACTCCATATGTATGTGGTTTACTGCCAGAACAAGCCTAAATCAGAATACATCGTGTCTGAATACATGGATACATACTTTGAGGTTGGTATTTTTTAAAATAAAATATTCTAGTTATTGGATAATAGTAAATCAGTTTTTTTTATTTTGGCTTGAAATAACGAAAAAAAAACAACTGGTTTCTGTAGTCAATTCACCACATATTGCTAGCAGAAGACCTATTGGACATGTGCATTCATTTTTTCATTACCAGGAGCAACTTTAAAAAAATAAATGTCACTAACTCTCTGTTTTAAGTTATGGAATTAGTTATATTAAACATTACTTCAGAAAGATAGGTAATTTTTTTATTTTAATTTATTTTGTATTCTGTATTTTACAATATTCCATGTTAGTGTAGGCATGTTTTTCCATTATCATATGAATTTAATGATTTCTGTTATCTATTTCCAGGAGTTGCGAATTAAGTTAGGCCATAAACTTCAATTGTGTGATTTGTTGATAAAACCTGTGCAGAGGATAATGAAATACCAGCTTTTGCTGAGGGATATATGCAAGTACACAGAGCGGGCACAATTGAAGCAGGAGTTGGAATCCTTGCTGCAGGCTTCTCGAGTGATGCAGGTTGTACCCAAAGCAGCCAATGATATGATGGATGTAGGTCGCCTTCAGGGATTTGATGTAAGTTGTGGAATTACTAACTTGATGAAAATGAACTTTAAATGTTCCTTTTTAGTCAAAATCTTTATTAATATGCCGCTGGGAAACTTAATTATTTAATTATTCCTTCATCCAATATGTACTCATAATAATAAGGTAATGGTGCTCATTGTCAGTTTTATTTTGGTCAGAAGTTTACGAAACATTAAAATTTTTTCTTTCTATAAATTACTTTCTGCATTTCATTTACTTTCCTGTGTATTTATAAATTTTTAATTTTAGAATATCGAAATTTTCCGATTATAATACACATTTTTTTTCACGAAAAATTGAAAAATTTAGGGTGTGTATTATACATGGTAACAGCGCATACAACTATTTTTAGTACGGTAATAATTGAATATTTTCGGACATTTTAATAAATAAATTGTACATTTCAATGCATTTTGATAACATATCTTTAAATATTGTTTTTCAAAAGAAAAATAAGAATAATTATTTATTTAAATTTAGCTGTCTGAATCAGTAAAGCCTTTGAATTCATTATTACTGTCCTCACAGTCCTCAAATAGTTTGTCAGTGATTTTGTGTTCTCTCTCATCGTCTACATAAATGGCGTCGCCGAGAACGTCATCTTCATCCTCACTATCCACTTTGGCAAAATCATCATCCCATATGATGTCGTCTTCAGAACCTTCCATGGCGTTGCGAGCAATGAATATTAGTTTACATACCTCAACCAGCTTGTATGAAGGCAGAGTCAAAATTAGACGTGATATTCACGTAAACTGCCTATCTTGCTTGGCGGCAAGGCAAAAACTTTTTCCAACTGATCACATTATGACACAATGCGACATTGAGACGTTGTTATACATTGTATTGATCTTTAAAGTGAGAGTCAAAACTAAATAGACGTGAAGTTTTCGTAAACACTCGTACATATCTCACTTGGCAGCAAGGCAAGAACTGTCTCGATACTGATAATAACCAAATGAAAAATTACGGTGATCTTTTTATAAAAAATGTGTTGCGCATTATACATGGTGATAAGACATTTTCAGAGTTCACTCGTAAAAACATGGGTGTGTATTATATAGGGTGCATGTTATAATTGGAAAATTACGGTAATTAGGAATTCCAAAATCAAATTTGAATGGGAGAATAAGTTACACAATTATGATACTATGAAAATATTACCTTCCCCTTTGCATATATAGCATGGATAATTTGCAGTTATGAACCCTTGGTCCAGTCTTTGCACCTTTCACTCACAATATTCAACTAAACAGTCATCTATTTGGCTTGCCTCAGACCATATGCTAATAAAGCAAACTAAACATGCAAGTAATATGTGCATTAATAGTTAGTTTTATGGCCATGTTCCATCACATGTTGTCCTTCATTTCGTTGCCTTCAGCCATTTGTACTGTGCAAATTGTGAATCACCTGGTATAATTATGTGATTTCTGCACTACAATTTCATCATGTTTCAGACAGTATGTAATGATTATATAAATGATTTTGCTTTAAAATCTGAATGTATGAGTCAAAGACCTTTAAGCTGATGTCTCTTAGCCCATCATAGCATTTTTCCTGTGAGATTTTAAAATTAGCATTACAGCATTTCTCATAATGGTAAATTCAAATGGGATAATTCAACATTGTTATTAATATGTATATGCAAGCTGTAAATCTAAACTAGTAATTAGTTTGATTATGAATGAAATGTTGTAATCTTAGGAAAATATTTGGCTCTGGACAGCATAGTTTACATGATTTTTATGTTAGCAGAAATATTTTTTCTTAATAGTTTGAATATTAAATGATTCCATCTCAGAAAGAAAAATTTTCATGCACTTTAGCAGTTGTGTATGCATTGGAATAATTTTTTTGGAGTTTCTAAGATTCTTAGCTAAACTTTTGAGTGTACTGTGAGATTTCAAACTACCGTACTTACCCGAAAGGAAGTCAACCTCGATTTAAGACGACCACTAAAAATACAAGGTCTATTTACGAAAAACGTTTAAATATCCATCAACCCACTAAGAGCATGAATAAAAAAGGCATTGGCTTTAACATCTAACAATTATTCCTTTAGGTAGGAGTTCCCTGGACATTGTTTTGCGTTTTAAAATAACACTGCGGAAACTTTGTGCCATCCACTAACGCATCCTGCATTACCATAACGCATATCTTTTTCATTCCCGGAAGTTTTTATAGTGACACTTTTTGCGCCTTATTTGTTAACTATATTATTGGATGTCGAAATAAATAGGTGTCTCATCTACATTGCCCATTTGGACTAGGAGGTATTTGTGAATTTTCAGCAACCCAATTACATGATTCTGGAAAGCAATCAGTTTTTCCATGTAGTCAGAAGGTAGACGTTGGCAAAGAGAGGTTCTTCATCACAGGCTAAAGCCACTACGATACATCATTTGTATGCATCATCCATAACTAGCCTTGAATTCTTGAAGTGAGATGTTTAGCGATCTCTCTATTTCATGAGCTTTCAATCTAATGATTTCTTGCGACACTGGTTTTCTGTCTGTTCTTTGAGTATGCACAAAGTTTACTATTTCATCTTCTAATTCATGAAATCGACCTTGTTTGGGTCCACTAAATGGTTTCCTTGTCGAGTTAGTACATTCAAGTTTCTCTTTTATTTGCTTCCACCTTGCACATTTACCACAGTCACATTATATTTCCTCCCGGCCTGATAATTATTAGTTTCTTCAGCATACTGCACCACCATTAACTTAAAATTTCTATCATAACTTTGTCTTATTCCTTTTGATACATTCCCTTTTACAGCCATGCCTTCCTTCTCTACACGATCTGCCATTTCAATCCTTTGGGGTAACTTATTGTAAAATTAAAAATAATGACTAATCTTCCCTTCACATTAAAACTTGGCGAAGCGAGTACTAATGGAGTGCTTTCATAAGCATTATATACACTTTAAAATTCAGGTGTACTTTTGTCTGCCGCTGGTACAACAATCGAAAGGTAGCAGATTTTAAAATTGTATTACATAGACGTTTAAAATGTAACAAGATGCCTAAAATACGGCTGCTAATCCTAGCTGAACCATTTACATTGTCACACATCAGATTTCCTACCCAGCCGTTAACACACCCCTTCCATCAGTACATCCGAGGTACTTTTTTGTACTCTGTGCAACTTTAAGGACTATGATTATGAATTTTTAATATATTATAGTAATTAATTAAATGTAATTTATTGTTGTATGCATAAATAAATGCATTTTCATGGATATATACTCGAAATCCAGGTGTTCCATGTTGTGTTTAAAATGCAGTCATTTTTCCCACCTAAAACTTTGTACTCAATGTTAAGACTATCCCTAATTTTTTTGCGGACATTTTTTGAAAAAAACCTCATCTTCCTTTCGGGTAAATGCAGTAATATTTTATTGCCAAGTAAGTCTTCTAAAAAAATGTATATGAAATTTTCATTTAAAGTTTTTAGGCTTTTGTTTAAAATCAGCATAGATTTGGTGTGAGATTTAGTATAATGCTGTTTTCTTCGAAATGTTTTAAGGGGGCATGACATGATAGATTACTGGCATGCTCATATTTAAAATATTTAAAATATATGAGTTTTAATGTGGGTTTTTATCTTTTCATTCAGATATTTAATGATAATTTTCTCCTCTATCATGGAGAACCATGCTTCATTGAAGTACATATTTAGGAGCGTTTGAGTTAAGGATATTTTGTATTGTTTGAAGCATGGGAGAAACACAATTACATAAGTTGATACATTGTGAATTATTTAATTATTCTAGTTATTTTTTCTTATAGGGAAAAATCACAGCTCAAGGGAAACTGCTTCTTCATGGCCCACTTACTTGTTATGAGGGTTCATCTACAACTAACTTTAAAGGAAAAGAACTTCAAGTATTTTTGTTTGAGCAAAACATCATCTTCAGTGAGGCTGTGGGAAAGAAAACTCAATTTATCAATCCTGTATATATCTACAAAGCTCACATTCAGGTAAGAAATTCTTCCATTCTTCCATTTAAGTTGATTATAAATTCATGGCATCTAATGAATAATCAGGTATTATACTTGTAGATTTGCTAAGTGCCACATTTCTTTCCCTAATTTTTTAAGCCAAATAAATATATTGGATAAATCAATAAGGAATGTATTTTTGGCATACTAATACACAAATATTATAGCTGCTATTAAAAATTGTAATTTACAAGTTTCACCTTGACCACTGCATACTGAATAACTTGTCTCCCATTATTTCTGTGGATGCACTTAACATTCAATATTTTAATGAACTGATGATCCTTTTGTAAGTTAAGAAGTTTTTGCAAATCATAAAAAACTATTTTATCTAGCTCATTTTGACCCTTACTAGTTACATGACTAAAAGTCCTATTTCAAATGTATCAGTTATTTTACTTTTACATTTGCTAAACATGTTTGAAGTTTTTAGCTTAATAGTTTCTCACAAATGCAAATCCCATAATGTCTTATATCACATTAGGAAATTTACTACTTTGTAATAGACAAAGTAGACTTTAGGCATTCTTTTTAAAAACAAAAACTGCTCTTCAGTTAAACACAGTGTAGTTAAATAGACAACATTTAAACTGACATGGCATTTTCGTTGTTGAAATCAGTGACCAGATTCTGAAGAAGCATAACTGGGATGTAATGGTTTTAATATTTTCAAAAGGAAGCAAATAATTTTACATTTTCAAACAACGTGTGCAGTATTATTACAGGGTTCATCAGGAAATTTTCAATGAAGTCTAATCAAATAGTATGAAAAGTTATAAAAGAAAATACCAAGTCCTGAAAAAGTCTATCTGTGTGCAGGTGATGCTCGATTTACATCATAGATTATAGGATTATAGCGTAAATCAAATTGGCATATATCGAAAGTAATTTTCCAATAGCATCCATGTAAATTAAGGGAGTTGTGTTCCAAAACCTGGGCAAATTATATGATTAGTTTAAGTTTAGTTTTCACGGATGTTTCAAATACACTAAAATATAATTGAGAAAGTGATTCACATGTACAAAATTGCAGAAAAATTATGAATACCAGCGTGATCGTTGAGCGCATAGGCTTCCTTCCTATTGCAAGCAGTGTGAGACTTTTATGAATAGTTTTCTATACAGTAGGTAGTAGTTAGAGATGTTAACTTCAACTGCCTAAACTAACATTCTTCTATCACTGCATTGTTCTCGAGGTATACTTAGGAAGATCAAACACTGGGCCCGTAGAATCTTCAACAGTAAACAAAGCTGATATGAAATTCATAAATTTCATTTCATAGTACCTTCATATTGAAATGAAAGTTCATCTCATCATAAATTTAAAGAAATGAAAGCATACGAGTGCAAAATCACTGCCACTATAAGAAAATTAAATCACGAGATATAAGAAAAGAAAATGCTAAATATACAATAAAGATAGAGGTTCTGAATTAAACAATAAATGTTATACCATACATTATTTTATTAAAACACATGCAGGTAATTCAGATATTAAAAAATTATTTATGCAAAATATAAATTAAGCTTGAAATATTCAGGTTGTCCAGTGTACATGTGATGACTGCAACAATGAGCTCGGCAGCTAAAATTGGATGTTATATCTTTATTATAAATGGCATTAAAAATGAAAGCGCATATATTGAATTGGCATATAACAAGCATCACCTATAATGGGATATAGCACTGAACATTGTGACATCCTGTTATTGAGAAAATGATTGCCAAATGTCAGGAAGAATGGAGAGTTTTAATACTTTACTGTTGCTGAAGTTTATAACCTCACTAGTAAATCTCCTTTCTACTCATGGACAGAACTGTGGTATGTTTAGATATTGCATTTTGTACTGAAAGGAGGCTTCATTCATAGGGTCTGTCCATATACGGCTATAAGTAAGAGGTGCAATCCATGGATGAAGTTGTTGGAAATCATACTACATGCTAGATAAAAATGAAAATTTGGTCCTTATAAATCTAAGATACTTCTCATCAGAGCAAAGTAATGTAAATTTCAAACCATCATATTTTTTTAAGAGAGTAGCTTGAGAAGACATTCGTATTTTAATGCTTAATTTGCCATTTAAGGAAAATGGTTGGTTTTAAAATAATTAAAATAGTTGATTTTAAAATAGTTAATTCTCAGGCTCATGCACACAAAAGGGCAACTTTATCTTATGTGTTTAGCTACTAAATTTTATTACGACTCTAGTAGAAATTTAGCTTGTTTGTCCAGAAAGGCATCTATGTTGATTGGAAAGGTTATTTACTTAAGAGTGTTGGAAGGAGTTATGCCAAACAAAAATTGTTCCTAAATGATGTGTTCTGTAATAATTACTCCAGGAAACTACCAGCACAGTTGCATACTGAATTTCTGCAGTAATAACTTTAACAAAACTTCTTCCTATTCTCTCCAGTCAGCAGATTTTTTAATCCAGCATATAAAATTACTCTTACTTTCAATAATATATTTTTTAAGATGTGTAGCTTTTATTTTTAAACTCAATATGAATTCAAATCTTAATTTTTTTAAAATTATTGCAGGTAAATAAAATGAGCCTGGAGGAAGCCTGTGATGATGGAGAATCCTACAAATTTGTGATTCGGTCAACAGACCCACGTAAACCCAGCACAATGTTTGTGTGTCAGGGAATGTCGAAGGAAAGTAGGGACGAGTGGGTTGCTACCATACGCAACATTCTTCAAACTCAGAAGGATTTCCTCAAGGCTATCCAGTCTCCCATTGCTTACCAGAAAGAACTAACAAAAGAAGTGTGATAAAATTTTCTTTTACCATTTCTTGAAGCTAATGTTTCAAAGCGCTTCTTGATCCAGCTTACACACAGCTTCTGATATTCGGTTCCTCTAGAAATAGGCCATTTACTCAATGGTCCATGAATATTCAGTATTTTCCCAAGGCTGCATGTTGCGGCATCTGTCTCCGTTATTCCCTTAAAAGGGTATAGTCTGCCATGGTGTTACTCGTTAAGCTCATGGAGAGTTTTGGCCTTAAAAAATGAGGTTAATCCATTCCAGCTGCCATGAAGCTTAGAGTATGCGATATACGTAGCATCGGAAGGTCGTTTAACATGAAGGTGGAAGCTTATCAGCGATAAAAAACCTTTTATGCGGGAATTAATGTGAATTAAGGGAAGAAATATTGTAACATCAATCCAAGGAGGTGTAATCAGTTTGTGTCTGCCAAAATGTTTTGGTCAGCATTGGCTGCATAAGATCTGACAGCAGTGCATAATCAATTGGAATATCGTGTAAAGTGGTAAATTGGTGCCACATGTTAATTATGGGTTGCTTCTACCTAGCAAAGCTAGTGTGACATGACTCACCCATGATGCAACCTTTTTAGGTCTATCTATCAAGAAACATAGTCCTTGCCTACAGGACTGAGACAGTTGGACAACAATTTAAAAAATCTTGGAAATCAGTACTATTCTTTTTTTCAAACGAAAATAGAGCCAAATAGACCTTGAGCTCCTTGCAGCCTTGCTTCACAGCCTGCTCAACATTTGTAGTGCTCATCGGAAAAAAATCCATAGTCTTTGTAAGCTTTTGGCTGTTTTTGAAGTCTTCATCTCAGAAAACTGTTATAAAGTTTTCTCGTTTGTGGGCCAGTAACCTTTGCTGCCAGAATCCAGAAGTTTTGTGTTAAAAGTGCTGCTTTCATGATAATGAAAGGTTGCCTTGGTGGTGTGTTGAGGGAGGAAACAGGACCCTTTTTTAGGCTTACAGTCTTTGTGCCATGTCCCAAGAGTAAGTGTGGTTTGATGTTGGCTTGTGTGTGCTTTCAACACAGTTGATGGCAAATGCAATGAGAAAATGCATCGTTTATCGGCACAGCTTTGTTTTGTCTCTAATACGAGACACTGTTATTTGGAATAATAAATTATTAGACTTAGCCAGGGGGTCTTCTTGTTGCCCTGGTGAAATGTATATATACCCTTTGACAAATGAATTATGTCAATTCAGTGACTTTTTAACTTTTTATTATTGCCTGTTGTCATTGTTTCATACTCTGGACTACATGAGGAGGGATTTGGAAGTCTTGTACAAATGCAAAATTGTAATTATTTGGAAAGAATAGGCAATTGGTTGAGCAAAAGTTGAGGTACCAGGGCTTAAGGTTGTCCTATATTCTTCAAATTTTACTTTCTGAGCATGTGGTACCAGTGAAGAAAAGAATGTTTTTTATATGCTTGAACTGTTATTTGACATTCTATCAGCACTATTCGAAATGGTTACTGTTCCTCAAATCAGCATTAATATTTAGTTTAATTGTCAAATGTAAGTTTAAGCCATTTTGTCTTTCATGAGTGACAATATCTTGACTAGATAGCTTTACTTTATTTCATCAGTCAATGCGTTTGTGTGCCAGTTTTTACTATTTTGCATTCCTTTTAGAATAAATTTAATTCTGAATTAATGCAAGACATCTTGAAGCAACATCATAAATGCATGAAGCATGACAAATATCTTTTTGATAATTGACACTCAATTCATATTTAATGTTATTATTTTATACGATGCTGCACTGGGCGATGTACTAGCGGCACAATTTTGTCTTTTCCTTGAAAAAGTAGTATTGACACTGCAGATTTTATTTGATGTGACGTTTCTGGATTGGTTCTTCCATCTGCAAAACAACTAGATAGCTACCAAAAATAAATTAATTGTTTTAACTCAACTTTTGCATAGTGACTGCATTTTGTTTGCATGCTAATGCAGATTTCGTTTAGTACAAAGTGCAAATGCTCTCATTCATGCCTTCAAGAAACCAACTTGACACGCGATATTTCATCGAGTATGTTAAGAATCTTACATATTCATAGTTCAAAGTTTTGGTGCAAATATGGGGATACAGTTTTCAACACTGATCTTGTTTGTCATTTTACCTATATTCAAACACTTGTGAATCATTTGGAAATGTTTGATAAAGACTAGTGCTATGCAAGGAAATTTGGAACATCTGAGGCGATCTTTTCTATTTGTTAAAAGCATTGTTGGCCAAAGAAAGATGGAGTTGTATTTTGTGGCTGCTGTGATTATGTTGATATCTAAGCCATCTGGAAAGGAGGATGTAATCCAGAATATGATTATCACTTTAGCCTGCTGAACACTTTTCTCTCTTGTGAAAAGTTCATAAAAATTTTCCCCATTGTATAAAAAAATTGTGATCCTTTATGGACATGGCTTGACATGAAACAGAAAATCAATACTCTGCAGACCTAGTCCGTGTGTTATAAAAGACACATATGTGTTGTACATAAGTATGTATGTTTGTACATAAAATAAAGGAAAATTTTTGAATAGAATAAACTACTGATTTTCTATCTTAAGATATTGAGTTAGAATTTATTACCCACTTGACCCAATTTTGTATGAAATATTACTTAAAACTGAATGACCACGAGTTGGAAAAAATATCAATTGCAGAGAAAGGATTAATGCTAAAAACTGAAAATGAAATACTGTAGTGCACATTTTGGATATGCAGAAATTGCCATGTTTTAAGTATGGTATTTATTACCATAATATACCTTAAAGTACATTGGGCTCATAATGTAAAGTTGTTTATCTTATCCCTGCCTCAAACTGTAGAGCGTAAAATATGCAATGGGGGATATTGTATAGTAAATTATCTTTGGACATGAAACTGATGATCTTACATGCTAAGGTACGGGGATCATAACTTAATTTACTCAATAAGAACAGAAAAAGCTGCAGGTCAATGCTGGCAATGATATACAGGCAGTCCCTGCTTAACAGGAGTTCACTTAACACGAAATTCACTTGAGCACTATTTACCAATTGGGGAACTTCACTTTGCACAAAGAAGCTCTCATTTTAACATGAGTTGCAACACGATCTATTACATTGAAAAAATAGAAAGTAATGGAACGTATATATTAATGTATATTTATTTGTAAAATATTAGATAATGTATAGTATTTAGATTCTAAAGGACCTACGGAACTAGCACACGTTGCCATGTTTATAGTGTATTTACGTCTTTGTGTATTGTTTATGCATTGTATTGTATTTATACTATTGGTTATTACGTTTGATGTATAAAAATGTAAAATGCGCATTAATGCTAGTAATCCATTAAAGCTCTGCTTTCTTGCACGGTTAGGTGAAAGATGGGACTTCCTAGTCTCAATCTCGTCCCAAAATAAGGCGATATCTAATATAATCTGATCCCTCTAACCCTAACTTTTTACGTGGTTTCTTATGGTATTTATGCGTTTGCTTAGCACAGATTTGCTTAACATGACACTTTTTAGGAATGTATCTCTCGTGTTAAGTGGGGACTACCTGTATCCAGGGCCGTCTCAACAATACAAGCAGACCAAGCGACCGCTTGGGGTGCCGAATTTTTAAGGGCCCCAAATTTTCCTGGCAAAATTTTTGGAAAATACCTTAATTTAGTTATTCCATTGATAAGTTTAGTGTTTGCAGCTGACGAATAAATGTGAAAATGTGACTTCAAATGAATGTTCAGGTGCAGGTGCTGTTACATGCCGGGGATCTAGTACTTCTATCTGATTCCCTCTGCGATTTGCCGCCCCCGAGGGTTTCTGTCCGGGTGTAATGCACTCCTTGCACCAAATGTAATCGCCGGCCTGAAGAGAGAAGCAGTCCCTTAGGTTGGTGGGGGGAGAAGAATGATTAAGAAAGGTAATGCCTGCTTCAGTCTCATCAGAGTTTGGCCAGCGGGAGACATTTGCAAGAGTGCCCAAGAGCAAGGAAGTCTTTAAAAAGTCCGAGGAGGACACGCGATATCCCAAGACCCTCCATGCTGCGGTTCCTCTTTGTTTCCACGTGCATTCATTCAGGCGCATTCAAAATTCTCGGTTGATTGGTTGCGGATCTTGTTTGAGGACAAAATATATATCTTTTGACTTTATTTTACTGCTTCTTAGTAATTGCTACGCTGTGTTAGGCTGTGTGAGGACGGGGTACATATTCTCACACCACCGTTTTCAACCCCTTCTCCTTCAACATTTCCTCCTCCCTCGCATTTTGCATCGGTGACATCGAAAAAGAACTATTTGTCCGCGTTAGTTCCAATACGCCCATTGTTGTGGAAACGTCAGTCGAGTGGTGTGCGTCTTTTAGTGTTTGAAGAATCTGTTATCAGGTTATAGCAGGTTAGTTTTCCTTGGGCATAATAGATATGTTTTTATCTTTGCTCAAGAACTGACGCCAATATTTAGTGTCAATATTATACCTAGTCTACGATCAACGAATATTTTCTAAACCCGGAAGTTAGTATATATTTCATTCGATCTTTTTATATACTATATCTTTCAGGTTGTATGGTTAAATTATTTTTTAGTTTAATACAAATAAGTTTGTTGCTATTATACTCTTTCTTGAACCAACCTTTGATAAGTAGTTTAATATACAGGGTTTTCTCTTTAAAATTTGAGGTAATTAACTCTATTACTGGGCAATTTCATTTCCTTTTAAGAAATTCATCCTGGATATTAAATTGGTAACAAATTAATAACCTGCTTCTGTTAACGAAAGTTGTCCTTTGTTGTAATGATTCCAAGTAATAGACGATGTTCATCTTGCTCTTGAAGTTCGTAATCAGTTATAAAGTTGGAGTCTCATTTATTCACGATAAAGCCCGCTTTTCATTCCAACCCGTATTTTTTTAATAATTTTTTTTCGGAACGTCTTTCCAAGATCACTGCCAAGATAAAGTTTTCATTCCATTCGTTTCTTCGCTTCTTTTTTCCCTGCGTCCTTCCTTTGTAGTATTCACAGACTCCCCGAGTGCATTTTGCAATCAAGAATCAATTTCATATTTTTTCTTTCATTCCAAGAGCAATTTGTACCATTAGCTTTAGATAAGTGGGTCACTGCATTTATTCATGCGTTTGGAAACACGTGCTTGTCCACGAATAAGGCCATTTTTGATGCACCAGCAAGTTTGACAACCATTGTTTGTGCCCCATCTGTGCATACATCGATGCAATAATTTCAATCTCATTTTCATTGAAATAAGAATCGCACAATTTATAATTTCTTTGTGACATTTCAAATTTATTTTTCTGTGAATTAAGCCTTGTTTTTTTATTAAAATGATTAATCATAAAAATACACAAAACGTCGAAATAATTATATCCTATTAAAGTACTAAACTGCCGTATTTTAATGTAAAATTTATATATCGATGGGGCTCCATAATCGAAATCTGCTTGGGGTGCCAAAATGTCTTGAGCCGGCCCTGCCTGTATCAAGATGTGTTCCAGTAACCTTAGGGGCAGGTGCAAAGCAGGTGGTCGCCTGGGGTGCAGAAGGTCAAGGGGTGCTGAAGGAACACCATTCATATGTTTTTGCTGTAAGCTATTCAATCCATTGTGTTCTTCCAATTTAGCTAGGATAGACCTCAATAATTGGAAGCACATCGGTGAATATTTAAAATCGCATGAAACATCTGCAGATCATTTTGAAGCTTATCAAAATTGGCTTTTAGCAGAAAAATTCTCAAAATAACATTTGGTATTGATCACAAATTACAAGAGCAATTAAAGAAAAAATATTCATTGGAGGTTAGTTCTTGAATGTATTAAGGCAACAATTTTATTCCTCTTAAAAAATAACAGCTTTCCAAGAAAAATCAGACGAGTGATAATAACGGTAATTTCCTTGGTGTTGTTGAATTACTTGGTCAGTTTGATCCAGTCATGATAAAGCACCTACGAAGAGTTTGCTCAAATGAAGTCCATGACCATTACTTTGGGAAAAATATTCAAAATGAAATAATAAATTTGCTTGGTGGCAATGTAAAAAATAACATTATTCAAAGAGCTCAAAAAGCAAAATATTTTGCGATTATTTTAGATGGCATGCCAGATGCAAGCCACACCGAACAAGTGTCACTTACTGTTTGTTTTGTTGATTTGAATGATATATCAATAAAAGAACACTCTGTCTTATTCCCGAGCACTGTCAGCTACAGGAGAGGCTTATCATTTCGATGCTTAAACAAAAGTGCGAAGCGAATAACGCTATTCTTTCATCTATTTGAAGTTTTAATCGACAGTAATTGAATCTGAGATACGAATGACGATCGCATAGGCAACGCCCGGAGAGAGTACAAAATATCAGGTAAACTTCTAAAACAAATGCGTACTTCTGAAAACTTTGACCGAGTAACATGTAAACATCATAAGAATAAGATAGTATAGAGTTTTAGCCGTCGAATAAATCAAAAACGAAGAAAATCGGTCTATATTTACGTATTTTAATGAATGAAGGGAAAAAACCTTGCGCACTGAATAATCGAAAATCCCGTATAAACTTATGGGAAAATATTATTGTCTTCTGGTTACGAATCCGGCACTTTATGAAACTGTAAATAGTTTCTAGGGACCTCCAAGCTTGTATAAACAAAACGCAGTTTACCGCATATCACTACGACAAACGGCTTTCGAGATAGAGGGGCGGACGGACGGACACTTCCAAAATTATATATAGGATTTAAAAAATACTAGATGAAACCGCGCAATGTTTGTGCGTTTTTTTCAATTCATTTATAAGAAATTAAGGAGTGTGTAAAAAAATGTTAATCTCAATATTGGAATATTGGAATGAACGTAATTGGATCAATGACTACCAGCATGGATTCAGGGAAGGATTTTCATTAGAAACACAACTTCTTGGTTTGAGTCGAGACTTAGTGGAAGCATGATGATGGACAGCAAATTGACGCTGTTTTTGTTGACTTTTCAAAGGCTTGTGATGTAGTTTGCCAAGAAATATTGCTGACTAAAATTGATAATATGACCATAGACCCTAGAAGAGCGCGTTGGATAAAGGCCTTCCTCCGTGGGAGGACGCAAAGAGTAAGAATAGGGGGAGCTTATTCCAAGGAAATGAAAATTACTTTAGGTGTGCCACAGGGTAGTGTCCTCGGGCCGCTCTTATTTTTCATTTATATTAACGATATCACAAGCATCTAGAATTAGATTATTTGCTGACGACTGCATAATTTATAGAGCAATTAGGGACAATAACGAATGTGCAGCTCTACAAAATGACTTAAATATGTTATCTTCCTGGATAACGCAAAATAAACTAAAAGTTAATACTACTAAGTGCTGTGTGGTAAATTTCAAGAAAAGGGGCATTACGTACGGTTATAACAGAGGGGGGAATATTTTAGAAACAGAGAAACGAACTAAACATTTGGGATTAATATTCTCAAAAGATTTAAAATGGAACAGTCATATAGAAAGAATGGTAGCCAAAGCTCACAAACAACTCAACTTTGTAAGAAGAACGCTTAGAAATGGCAATAGAAACGTGAAAGAGAAGGCATATTTTTCACTAGTGCAGAGAAAGGCTGCAAGGTTCGTGCTAGGAAGATACCGCAGGAAGGATAGTGTGACAGCAATGTCAGGGGAGCTAAAGTGGGAAAGCCTCAAGGAGCGAAGGAAACAAAAAAGGTTATTTGAAATTTACAAAAATGCCAGCGGAAAAACTAAATGCGGTGAAATGACAGAGAAACGCTTGTTCCAAACTACTTAGGAAGTAAGAATAAAATAAGGACGTTACCCAAAATTCGGAAATCAGTAAAAACTCATTTCTAAACAGAGGGATCACTGGATGGAACAGTTTGCCTGAGGGAGTTTTTGAGCCTTATCCAAAAACAACGACGGCATTTATAAGTAAAGTTAAGGGCATAACATAGAAACTCTATATTGTATTGTAACTGTATACAATGAAGGGATAAGTGTAAGTTGTAACTTACAAATGTATTTGTATTCTACTTCTACTTGATTGTACTGTTACCACCGGGCATGTTGCCCACCAGTAACGCTTTATTGATAATAATAATTCACATTTAACTATACTAATGCATTTTTCAGGTATTGGTAAGGTTCGCGGGTTAGAATCTCGCTGAGGTCACGGCTGTGTGTGCGTATTGACAATTTATTATGCGAATTCAGTCAGAAATCTGCATTTTGCCATATTAGAGAGGATATTAATGCTAAACAGTAATTGATCACGAACATTTATGTTGATAATTTTCTTTGTTTCTTATTGTTGATTAAGATGTCCATTCTTTTTTATATAACAATCAATGCAACCATATATTTAGATTAGCTACGAAGAGAAGATAACCGTGTAACTTTCAATATGTTTAAAAAATATCGTATGTCCCTATTCTCATCAAATTTTTAATTTATCCGTGACCCTATTTGCGTTAATATGCATTAAATATGTATAATATAAAAATTTTACTTACAAAAAGGTAAGATTCCAGCATTCAAACGATTAAATGAAGATTCAATTGCTTCGATTAAATCGTTAGAAACGTTTCCCATATGCAGTCCACGCAGTAATTATCCGTAAATATTTATGTTGCTATTCATCATTATTTTCTATGTTTAAACAAAAGTGCGAAGCGAATAACGCTATTATTTCATCTATTTGAGGTTTTAATCGACAGTAATTGAATCTGAGGTACCAATGACGGTCGCCTTGGCAACGCCCGGAAAGAGAACGAAATATCTGCAAAATTTCGAAAACAATTGCGTACTTTTGAAAATCTCGACCGTGTAACATGTAAACATTGCAAAATAAGAGAGCATAGAGGTTTATCCGTCGAATAAAGCAAAAATGAAGAAAATCGGTTCATATTTACGTGTTTTAATGTATGAAGGAAAAAACCTTGCACTTTGAAAAATCGAAAATCCCGTGTAAACATTTAATTGACTCCTGGATTCGAACCCTGGACTTTAAGAAAGTAGTTTTCTAGGAACCTCCTAGCTTGTAGATCAAAGCACAGTTTACCGCATATCTCTACGACAAACGGGTTTTGAGATACAGGGGGGACGAACGGACGGACACTTCCAAAATTATATATAGGAATATTTGTTAGTAACACCCTTGCGTATAATCTTGGTTTTTTTGCAGTATTTCTGGAAGAGTGTTTCTGCTGCAATTAAGTCCGCAAATCTATCACACAGAGCGAATACAATAGTAACGCACGCTGAACCACACCTAAATACTACTTCGATACAAGGGTTTACACGAGGTCCCTCACCGTACCAAGCTCCTCGAGGTACTATGTGACGACACGCACTCACACCAATACTTTCAGGTGAGACCACGTCCTATTCTATTCACCATGGGGGAGAAACCTCCTAGAGAGGGGGGAGGAGGGAGGGGGGAGGAGGTCGCGTCGGCAGCTACGAGCAAGGGCGGCGCAGAGTGATGAATGCCTTCGAGACAGTTGTGGGATCCTCCGCGAGTAAAACCTTTATATTATACATCTGTTATGCTTACTAACGCACATTTATAATACTCTCCATAGAAGTCACTCGACATAAGTTTGTGGTTGTGAATAAAACGTCTAATCTATACAAGTTTTTCTAGGACGCCAACATTTCCCCAGAAAGTGACAAAAGCTTCTTTGGTTCGTAAATGACACACGTACCGCACAGCAATATATGGGGCATTTGCTGTAATAAGAAGGTAAGTATGCCTTATTAAAGATTCGATCCCATTTTGAATGTTCTTACAAGTTAAAATTCTTAAGATTTATGGATTACAGTGTAACGGCGAATTTCTCTTGGTCACTTGGTTACGTGTCTGGCATAACCCGGGCATCGCCGGGTACTTTCAGCTAGTTTAAACTAATGGAAAGTAGTGGAGTAATTTGACCCTCTAACTTACGTGGTATCACAAACCGCACCTCCATTACAAAAGGCCAGAGACATTTCTTAGATAAAGGTTTCCTTGTCGAAGGCCTTCGGAAGGGAAACCTTTACTATCCCTTACTCAATGCGGAAATGGAGCTGCATTTTGCGATGTTCTTTTCGAAAACATTTCGTTGAGCTCAGGAGCGAATCCAGAAATTCCCCGATAGGGGAGGGGGACGTTCCTCACATCGACTCTTCCGCTGCCACTGACCCGCTATTGTGTAACTACCTAACCCTATTATAATCCTTTTCTTTCCTCTACGCACCTAACCCGCGACGCCGAACCGAGGAATTTTGCGCGGAATGGATTTAAGAACGCATCCAGGGAGAAGAGGTCGATGGCCCTTATCTCACTTCCCCTGCCACTGCTTGAGCTCTGAACAACACGCGAATGTGTTGTAAAGTGTGGTTCGATGAAAGTAAGTGGATTGTTAGTTTGTGGTGTAGAGTAGCGCTGTCCAACTGGCGGCCCGCGACATTATTTTATCCGTCCCGAGGCAGTGGCGTGTCCAGCGGAGGGTCAGAAGGGTCACTGCGCCCTCTGACGCTGGAATCGGCTGTTGCGCCGCCTTTTTAAAATTTTTGTTAAATTGTTTTTTAAGAGGTACGTTATATTAACATTAACGATCCGAACAAGTACTTTTGGCACAAAAAATGTATCCCTATACGATCGCTAGAATGTCTTCAATGCCAGAGGTTCTCAAGTGTGGCCACCAGACAATTTCGGTGCGGTCACATTAAAATGTCAATAATTGGAATTATTTAAATAAAAACATTTATTAATGATAAATAAGTAACCGTTGTCATTGAATTAGAAGGCATGTGTAAGTTTTTACATGATTATAGTTACATTTTCTTTAATATTTCATTGATGCGGCCACGAGGGATTGCTCGCAGTTGCGGCAACTACAAAATATCTCCTGAGAACCATTGTTCTATGCTGTTTCAGAATTGAAAAATGTTAAGGGAACAGTGAATAAATACATATGTTACGTGCCAACCCAAATCTCGCGCGCCATAAGTTTTCCATCCCTGACCTAGAGTAACTCGGTTAAAATGCCTGGCCTGAGGTATCCACGGCTGCCTGGGACGCCATGACCTAAGGACCATAGGCTATGCTGCGCTTTTCAAACGAACTACATTAATAAATATCTCTGAAAAGGCGGAATATCAATGGCATTCCTTCAGTTTTTTTCGGAGTCGACGTTTTAATTTCTCAGGACTTATAAAGAAGTTAGCGTAAATTTTAAATGTCTTCTTAAAATTATTCGAAGGGACCTCACGGGGAGTATAGATCAGAATGTCTTGGTGGACCAGACCCGTCCTTTTAAGGAGGAGAACCGCCCGTAATCCCGAGTTTAAGTTTGAACCGGCTTTAAGATTCGTAGATGAATCGGTTAAAACTAAAAATTATATCATTTTCCATTTGATATAAAAGTCGAAAGAAGTTTTCTGTACTGAATATTAATTGTTCAGATATAATTAGCAACAGATCTGTCATTGTATTAATGTCCTACTACAACCTCAATAGTAAATAGATAATATTCTTAGTTAAATATTTGTGTATAGTTTCAAAATTATCTTTGATGAACTATTCCTCCTTAACTCCCGTCCACACCACAAGCCCTTCCAAATTAGAGGGATTTCATGCAGCCAACCTCTCACGATCTCATCCTCACGGATAATGAACTCGTTTTCCGCGGCCTCTCCTTCTGCCTTATTCAAAAGTTCAACCTCTCCCGCCATCGTCGTGGGACCCGGATTTTTTGACGAAATGGTGATGCAAAAGGTTGAGAACCGCTGTACGAGAGCGCAACTACGGTTTTGGTGAACTATGCCTCCATCCACTCCTTTCTGTCACGCCTCTCTTCCCATCCTGTGCTATCCTTAACCTACCGTTTCTTCCCCACACACCACCACCTTCCTGGAGGTAGGCCTCTCAATCCGGGAAAGAAATATCCAGTGTCCGTATTGAACCCTGCAACCACCTTCGTTAACTCCGATATGAAAGCTGCCACCCCTTCAACACTAAAATCTCAGTTCCCCACTCCCGCCGAGGGTAGAGAAACTGCACGGAAGAGGAGTCTCTTGCCTAGAAAATATTGCCATACCAACCGAAAGATTTTCTTTCTCTCGTGGTAGAATCGTGGCTATCTATAACCGCCAGCAAATAAAAAAATGTATGCTTTAAAGCAGGTGTCTCAAATTCGCGGGCCGCAGGAGGCCCGCGCGATGCATTTGTGCGGCCCGCGAAGCAATTTACTTTATACTACGCGACCCGAACTCAAATCTATTTCTTATCAAATATTTATAAAGAATCTAAGAAGTGTATTAAATCATTCCAATCTATATCAGCCTGCACGGTTGAGTTACCTACTGAAGAATGTTTATCCCACTACCAGCGAGTTTCTTGCGTATCGGAAGGACTTAACCCTCGACGCCAAATCTGGCATTTTTGTAATGACTGCCTGTAAGACGCGTAATAGAGCGATTCCTCTCTTGTGAAAAGTGAGAGTGAATATAATACAGAGAATACGACAAGGTGTGAAGACTGGGAAAGTAATGAATTCGGCCCGCGGATCGGCAGAGAGCCGTCATGCGGTCCGCACACCAATGTGAGTTTGAGACCCCTGCTTTAAAGTAAGCCTTGAAATTGTATAGTACGCAAAAATTATGCGACTAATTCATCCGCCAGTCGTTATTTTTACTATTTCAATCATCGGTTTGAGTGGTGGATTAACGTTATTATACATTGAATTGAAAACTTTAGCAACGGGAACCATATGGACATCATTTTATATTGGCTCACGCCAAGTTCGAACCTTGATTACGCGTAGCTTAAATTTTCTTAGCTTTCGAAAATCCGGAAGCCTCCACTTCCTCTTCGTTTCTGGGGAAAATACCGTATCTGCGAATAAACAAATATCGTGTCAATTGTAAAAGCGGTTGCTCTCGCATTTCACGAAGGTGGCGATCCTGGAACAATATGAAAAGTCCTGACTCACGTGATGCAAACAATATATACCCTTCTTTATTAAATGATGGCAGTGTAATTTTACATCCGCATAAAAGTAACTGTTAACAGAAAAGAATTCACCTTAAGAATATTTAGTATGTATTTTTAGCGCTCTTTTTTTTAATGCGCTTATCGTTTCACTTTGGCATCTGTTTCTGATTTTTACAAAAAATACGCTTAGGTGCTGATATTTATTTGTTGTAGTAATGTCTTTTGATATAATGCTTTTAATGGGAATTTATAATATATATTATGAGGCCGTCGATTTAAACCAAACATGTAATCTTATGATGACGTTATAATCCTAAAATAAGAAATATGCTTTCTTCATTGATTTTAACATAATGAAAGGCAAACTTTTGTAAATGTTTTCGAAAAAACAACTACTTTTAACTACTGCAGGGATTTAAAGAAGTGTAATGTGTAATTTGCTCTGCGATTCTTTTCTCACTGTTTTTAACTCGCAGAGAAAGAGGCAACGAATAGTGTAGAGTGCGGTGTAAAGTGCAAAGTGATAAAGGACAAAATAACGATTATGAAACTATTCACCCTTGTTAATCTGTTACAAATTTTATAAAATGAAATATATTTTAGACTAATTCTGTTATCTCATGAGCTTTATACATAGGTATATAATTTTCTTCTTTCGCTTTCCCTTGTTACATTAAATATCGAGTTGAAAAGATGCAGGCAACCTTCGGAAGGTTTTCCGGGTTTCCCTTCCGGCTTTGGGCGAATGCCAGGGTAAGCTCCCCGTGTATATGACAAACATCCTCCTGACAGATGACTTACAAACTGTTCGAATTATATAGACTTTCCATCCAGAAGAGACAGCTAGCCTAAGCGGACGTTGTCCTTAAAGACATGTGTAATATGAGGTTCAATTGTTAAATGTTATTTGTTAAATCTATTGTTAAAAGACATGTTATTTCCATGTTTTTTGAGGCAATAAAATCTTTTAAAAGTCAAAGTCCTTTCTCTTAAGCAAATATACAATATTTGATTATTCGAATCAGTCTTGGTCCCAATTTTATTATTTCAGATAATCTGAGTTTTATTATATACTAGTGTAATGCCCGTCAAAAATGACGGGAGGAAAGATACGATCGTTCAAACTATTTAGGGAGATCATATTAACATCAGAAATAATTGTCTTAAAAATCGTTTCCCCCATCTCTCCCTTGTCCCTCTCCCCATCTCTCTCTTTCTCTCTCCCTCTATCTCGTATTAAAAGCATTCAAAGCACGTTTATACCCATAAGGATTGAAATAACAATATGATATCGAGGTCTAACAATTGAAGAGGTAGGCAAGGTAACATCCCGTTAAAAATGGAAAGATTTCCTCAAACTGTGTGAATTAAACGTTTAAATTGAGCGATTTCGAACTGTAGGCGGAAAAAAGATGAAAATAATAAGAAACTTTATAATGGTTTCTTCAAAATGGTTTATATCCGAAGATTGTAGGTCAATTATTTCTAATTTTAATCTAAAAAAGAATGACAGCCTACACGTCGAAATGTCCATTTTTACGTGTTACGTTATGGGAAATGGAAATTATCCCCTGGGTCTTTGATCTCGAGTTGGATACATTAAAACGTTTCTTTGTTATATTATAATGCTATCCTGAAAATTTCATCAAATTCGGTTCAGTCATTTGCGAGATATTAAGCTTCAAAAATATATGATATATGATGACCATTTTAGCGTAAATTATATAGTAACTATTTTGAAGTACGTCCCTAAATTCACATTAACTTCATTGACAATATTTTTTTTCCTAACTATGCCAACCAAGTTACAGACGAAGTTGTATACATCTGTATCTTACTACTGCGCTTATGACTTATGCATCTCCTTCCCCTCCACTTCCCCTCACTCGAGGCTCGTAGTATCTCTCTGCGTACGACCATGGTCACGCGTAGCACGCTAGCCAAGCAAAATTATAAACATAATTACTGAAGTAAGCACCTCCAAATTTTTTATCGCCATATAGTCTATGTTACTCGCAGTGTAAAATTATACACCTATGCTAAGTTTGGTGATGATATCTTCAAAGGTGTGGATTTATATAGCGTACAAACAAAAACAGAATTTCAGATTTATATATATATATATATAAATTGGCGCGTAAATTATATGATAACTATTTTGAAGTACGCCCCTGAAGTCACCTTAACTTCCTGGAATGGGAGTAAGGAGCACATACTTCAGGCAATTCGTTCAATTATTACGCGGTTCTTTTAATGAAGTGATATTCAGAACGAGAGGGATGAATGTATATATAGACCAGACACGTCAAACTCGAAGAGGCGTCAGCGCCACATTAAATCTATAGATATTATAGAAGGGCCTTAGAATTGCAGTTGCTTAATGAGGGCCAGATTTAGAAAAAAATTATTTAATCTAGAAGATTTGACGAAATTTTTGGCATTAAAAACAATAATTTAGAGAACATGCTTTATAGGTCCTCACTAATAATGACAGAACATTGTATCCTTTTTCATAGAAGTAAAACATTCATATAAAATATAGAACGCTTTAATTGTTTTTTGTATGTATTTTTGGCTAACCAACCTCTAAGATTATTATAGTCATAACTACTTCCACACCGGACAAACACAGAAAAGATTAGAGAATCCCGGTTCCGGCAATAGGCTACTCTTTACGAAGAGCACCAAGGGGGCCAACTGCTTAACGTCGCTTCCGAAGGACGGAGCGCTAACAAACGCGTTCTCTTAATGTAGAATCGACCGAACATGCCTTCATACATACAATTTTCTTAGTTTTTGCCGGCTATAGTTACCGGAAACGCAAAATATGCCGCGAGAGATGGCGTAGTCCGACATATGCCAAGGTATAATCATAGTTCTTCCAGGTAAGCATTTCGGGGGTATTGGTTCCGGTTTGGAATGCGTTCCGATTTCTCTTCTCTTTGCAGTTTATCTATTTATTAAATAATGCATTATAGAATGGAAGATCTGCGCTTAAAAAACAGCCGCATCTGCACTCGGAATGCATGCCACGCGTCAAGGTCTTAAAAAAAGACTATAGAATTGCTATTCTATACGACGAAGTCTTATTTTAACCTTCTAGCCCCTCATCTAGCGTTTTCCGCATGCAGGATGTTTGTGTAAAGTACCGTGCGTCCCACGATTTTCACGTAGTTCTTTCAACTGTATTGTCCTTTGTATACGGTGATGTGCATATGTTCCTGATCGGTCCCAGATAATTCTCCGAAATAGTTCATTATTGTCATTAATATTTATATTTTGTACATTTTTCTGGTATTTATTACCGAAGTTCAGTTTTTTGAAATGTTTTAGTTAATTTTTTCATTTGTATTCCATAGTTCAGCATGCGTGTTTTTGTGGTCGCCACGTAAAAACACGAGAAATGCATCTCTTACGGTGATTCCCGCAATGAAATTTTAAAGTCCTATCTCTCAGGTTGTGCGGTATTTTACGAATTACGCCTCAATAAAGATCGTTTTGCACCTTCTCACCGTTGAAACTAATAAAATTAGATATACAAGTTTAAAGCAATTTTTAACTCATGTGTCAAGAGCCACTGACTTCGATCACAAAGAGGACGGTAGTTCCATGTTAATGCTTTCTTTGTGTTTTTTCAGGCTCAGGATGTCGTCGCCTACTTGGAGTGTTCCGAAGATCACTGCTTCATTTTTCCGGCCATGTGCTTCGGGCGAAAACTTAACCATCGTAAGCAGCGTCAAGAAGAAAATACTCGAAGTCAGCTGTACAGACGCGTGGAGCGGACCTGAAGGCGCCATGAGAATGACCCAGTCTCGAGAACAACGAAGGAGTTTGGCCGATTTACTGACGTGTTCGCCAACTTGAAATTGTATAGACTCCACGGATTTACGACGAAGTGACAGGAGTGTAATTATGTACTTGTGATACGTATTGTACTACTAAAATCCTATATTTGTATATATGAGTAAAAATTGTAAATAAATCTACTTGTATTTAAAGTTTTCGAGTCAATTCTACGTCCTATCCCCAAAATTCTTCTGGGTAAATACTGGAAGTGAAAATCGATTTAAAAACGTTAAGTTTATCACACATATAAGCGATATAAAATTGGAAAAATGCATTTAAAATATTCCATTTAGTGGAAATAACTCTAATTAAAACTTGTAGTCCACTATGGGTTCGCCGAGACCATCTTAATATATAACAAAGGTAATCACGAAAACAAATCCAGTCACACGGGATGATTCGAATTCGCGCGCCTAGTATTCGTAACCAGATATTTTAGGCAACCCTCTACCGGGGCTATTAGAAGTAATACCGCAATGACAACCTGACCCATTCACCGCCTTCAACTAGTCATGCGCCATTTACTGGGTAGGTGGCGGAAATCGGAACTAATTTGAGGTGAGTTAGCGGTCGGATAAGGTTAAATAAAGGTCAAACGCAGTTTTTGGTCTACTTAGACAGGTTTTTCAAAATTTTCGGTTTTTCCTCAAAATTTTCAAGAAAGTGAAAGTGAAAGTGACAGTGAAGGTCACTACCTCTGACGTCACAGCTCCCCTCCTCCGCCCCTCTGACGTAGCAGCTTCCCTCCTCCCCCCTCTTGACGTAACAGTTCTTTGACGTCATATTTACTTATTCAATATTCTCGCTGTTGGGGAGTTTCGCCATGTTATTTTCTAGCTCAGTGGTGGCGCGTTACAATAACAAGTGAATAACGCTTCCATTCCATTCTTGATGGGCAATTGTCACGAAATACGAAGAAACCATTGTTTTGATAAGATTAAAGATTTTTTCTATCTAATTCTCTTTATATTGTAAAATCTTTCTCTCAAACCTGGGGTGAAGTAATATTTTAAAATAATTTATTAATAGAGAATATACCCTATATAATAGGTAATTGAAAAATAAATAGAATTTTTTTTGACAATATATTATTTCACACATTTTTATTTATGAAGTTATAATGATGTAACCTACAAAGTTTTAAAACATTTAAGTAATAAACATAACACTTTTTATGCAACAAAAAGGAAATCAGTATACAAAACTTTCATTAGAACAGCTGACTTGTCAGGTTGAAGATAATATGATCCAAATGACCCCTTTATTTTCCCAGTAGCCATTTGGAATGCTCTTCAAATTAGGCATTCGCCTAATTGCATAAAATAATAACTGAAGGGTGACACTGATTGGAAGAAAATCAGCAACTTCCACAGTGCTCACCACGATGGATCTGAAACAAGAAACAGAAATCAGCTCAAGAGGTCACCCGCTCCTCTCACTTCAATTATAACGCACAAAAGTATGGTGTTTTTACCTTTTCCAACAGCAAAAACAATCTTGTTTACGATATTATTACAATAAAACCAATTCAAAAGAATTCCCCTTTACTTTGAAACGTGAATATATCTTACTCGTACATTGGTTTCCAATATCTTTTCTCAATTCCAGAACATTTAACGGATTTCTTTCTACTTGAAAAAGCTATCCATATTTGCTTTAAAAAATGTGAATTAATGGTATTCGGAAGAAACTGAATAACATTTCGTTCCTTTTTGGTAACTTAGAACTTATAAATATAGAAGCATCACCTCACACAAACCAACATGCAAACATATTTTGTATTTGTCATTTGAAGTCTAGGAAAATCTTTGCCGTATTCTCTGTATATTAATGAAATTCATGAAGAATTTCCGTTTCTGCTGTAAGAAAGTGATAATTGCGTACCAACTCTCTCAATAAATCAATACCATCACGTACTCATCTGGCTGATATGCGGCTTTTTTGGCAGTCGCTCGGGTAATTTTGAGACTATTACAGTACACCCCTTCGTCGTTCACGTAAGGCAGGTGTGTCGACCTGCCGGCTGCACTTTCTATGCCTTAGCGCGGCCCGAATGCGAATTTTCATTTCGACTAAATCGTTAGATTTTACATAAATACAGGTTCCCGACTTACGATCATCCGTACTTAGGAACGAAGCTCCATAAGGTATTTTAATAAATAAGGCATACGGTCCCCAACTCGCACGTACGTTTTTCTCTGGAGAATTACGACGGCGGAGTGTAGAGTCAACCCTCTGCGGAAGTGTTCTTCGACAGAGGGGCCCGTTACGTTCTAAATTACTTCTACGTCCGACGATCGGAAGGATAATGAAAGACAAAACGAATGTCTACAACAGTATTGTTTTCTACTATTATTCAGAGCAAATATAGATTTCAGTTTAATTGTGGGTTAAATAGGCATTTGTGGAGTGACTTGGAAATCTAACCACCAATTATAAAATATTGTCTATGGTTCCGAGTTCCGAACAAAAGACTAACTTTTGGAACGCAAAACGTTCCTAACTCGGCGACCTCCTGTAGGTACTTCATTTTTGTGAAAGGTAACAATTTTTTCATAGCTACTATGGTACAGTATAACGCGTTTTCTAAATTGTGGTTTTCTGTAAATTAGACAAACAATCTTCCAGAAAAAGTCTTATTTATTTACAACTCTGGGTTTCATTAAACAACTGTAATCCTAATGAGGCCCTGATGCATCTTCGAGTTAATCATGCCTGGCGAATGTTGTTCCGGATAAAAGTGAAAGGTGACACAAATCACTCGTTGAAACGAGGAAATCTAAGATCAGTTTACGTTCACTTGAGACGATACTGTAACTAATAAAACGCGCCAAATTCTACCGCATGATTATATAAAAATAATTAGTTCAACACTTATGCAATAACATTTTTAAAATATAGCCTATTATGATGGATTGCCACTACGATTAAGAGAGCCACCCCGAGGAAGCGCGGAAAAAACTTCAATAGGGACTCTGAAAGAGAAACCACAGTAACGTACTGGTCGAGTAAACAGAGCTTCTCGAAAATGCTCGATGCCTTGGAGCTGCAGGGTATTTATTTACAATCCCAGTCATAATCGGAGATATAAGTGATATCCAGAACCGTATAGGAAAATCGCGGGTGCCAATTGAGCGCGCGAAGCCTCTTACGAGAAAAAAATTTTAATAAAGCAATCTCTTTCACTATGGCAGTTGATATTTCCCCGATTTTTTTAAATGCGTGTGCTCAATAACTACAACAGATTTTTTTGAGCGCGAGGTCTCTGTAACTATCGGGTCCGGCTCAGTCGCACCGTTGGCACTGCCATCACACAGACCCTGTTAATGTCTTACTAACAAAGGCGCGCACATGCAGAAAGAAATGATAGATATGAAAACGCCGAGGTAGGTATTTTTAGCCGTCCGCTTTTTAGAGGCGTTTCGCTTCCAACATGAGCGCCTATTCGGTTTGTCCGTCCGCATGTTTGTTCTCGACTTCTACCGAACGGATTTTCATGAAATTTGTCATTAACAACTTACAGTCAAAGATAATAGGACACAAACGAATCACGTAAGCCAATCAGGGGTAGCACTTTACTGGTGACAAAAATGAAATTTCCGTCATATCTCGTAAAGTATTGCTTATATCAAAATATTTTTCAAATAAAACTTGTAGAACTAGTAAAATAGTGTGTTTCTTTTCCTATACATTTTTATCGTAGGAGTAGCCGTTATCAAGAAAATCAAACAAGAATGTCTTAGTTCGAGTTGAACTTAGAAAATTTCTTGCATGGTTACTTCATTGCTATTAACATGAACAATATCAAAAAATACGTTTAATTTCCCGTGTGAAATATTTTTAAATAGGAAGAAAATTATTTATGATGAAGAAAAAGAACTTAAAAACGAACATGTATATCATACATTTTTAATACTCCATTGCACGAAACGCGTCCATTTGTAATACGCTGTACACTTTCATAACTTCTTTTTACTTATGAGAACTTCCTCTTCTATGGGTATATTAGCACTTTCTGAATTTTTCACAAATATAAACTCTTGCAATGTCAGGAATTTATCGGAATTCAATCAAAATCTCAAATATCGCTGGAATGCTTAAAAAATAATGAAATCAATATTTATAATTGAAAATATTTGAATGAGGCAAAATTGCATTTATGTTATCGTTGCCTATAGTAAATTAAGCATATTCATTGTAAAACTAAGACAAACATTGAATATTAAAAATGCCCAATACAAATAAAAGAAAAACAAAATTAACAATACTTTCTAATTTTTAATTCCTATTTATTGAGTTGGAATAATTATAAATCGAAAAATCGAGTCACTTTACGACAGCCTAATTTTTATGTAAAATTACACCATTACAAGAGGTCACCTACAGCTTGGACTGGTCCTGTCTCCAAGTGAGAGAACTAAGAAACAAGCCGAGAAAACGATTAAAGGAGAACTCGACTCAGTATAATAAAATTGCATTTCAGTACATTTAGTGGGTTTACATGAAGAATTATTATGCTCCCAATTATTTAAAAAGTATAAAAAATATTTGTTTAAATTCTATAGTGTTTTAAACGTGATTCCAGTCACATAGATACTGCCTGGGCAAAACCCGTAGGCCCGGAAGCGATTGAATGTTGAGACCAAAATGTTAAGAGTTAAACTGACGTCCGTGCATTTAAATCAGGCATGTAAAACTCAAAGAGATAGCAGGGTCGTATTAAAACGATGGATGTTATAGAAGGGCCGCGTTAGGATTGCAGTTACTTTATGAGAGTAAGATTTGGAAAAAAATAATTTATTCTAGAAGACTGGATGCCTTTTTTGGCATTAAAAACAGCAATTTATCAAACATGTTCTATACGACCTCAGTAACAATGACAGAATATTGTCCTTTTCATAAAAATAAAGCATTTATATAAAATATTGAGTGCTTTAGTTCAATCAAATGAGTTTTTGGGTTGTAGTTAGGGAAAGAAATGGGCTCATGTGGCCCACAGTCTGCCAGTGTGACATACCGGTTTTAAATTAAAAACTCACTAAATTCTTTCATACACATCATATAACAAACTAAATCCCTCTAAGAATAGGAAGGAGGAAAGTCAAATCTAATCACTTAAATATAAAGTCACCACAAGTTAATATATTTCCCTTTTCTCTCTGCTTCAACTACTTACCATCCGAATGGACACTGTAATAAAACAAAATATGAACAATGAGATGTGAACAAAGTGAATCTGAAAAGTTATTTGAAATAAAATCATAAAACAAAAAAATATTGCATAGATTTTGTTTACCTTTCATTATGGCCAACTACTGTGGTCAGGAAAATTCCATAGTCCGGCATGGCCTATTTCCCAAGGGCACTGGATTAAAGTGCTTGTACTATATTAGCTTTTCTATTTCATCTGTTGTATTGCTTAATTTCCCTCCAAATTGTTTGTCTTCTTCTACTACCTATTTCAAAAACTGTTAATGTGGGTTTGGATCAGCATTTCCCTACCTTTTGAACTCTGTGGACCACTTCAGCAACCCTTCCAAGCCCTGCGAACCACCTCATTTCTTACACTAACCTACTTACTGTATCAATGTTTAAGAAAAGGAGTTACTTGGTTACGTATTTTATTTGACCATTTTGAAATATATTACACATGCTTCAGTATGTTTGACGATCACCTGATTATTTTTGTTTTATTCAAAGAAATATTTTCAACATTTGTGCAGGAAAAATTTTTGAAATATGAAATAATTTTACAAACTCAATTAATAACAATATTCAATATTTTATAGTGTAAAATTTGCATAACTTTTCCCAAAAAAGTTCCAACTAAATATGAGGTGAGGCCTAAAGAAAAAATACATTTTGGAAACCTACACAGACCACCAACAAAACCTTCATGGACCACAAGTGGTCCGTGGACCATACACTGGGAAACACTGGTTTGGATTGTATGCAGTGTGTCTCATTCTGATGTTCACTATAGACATTCCCGGTCAGTACCGTAACTACGGGAGAGCAAGCAGGGCATCTGCTCCGGTGCAACTTATAAATAAATAATAAAATAAATAATAAAATAATAAATAAATTATAGAAAATAATTTTTTAAATGGGGAGAGGGTACATATTTAGTAGTTTGCTCTGATTAATAAAATATCTAGTTACGGTACGGTTCCCAGTAAGTCATGTAGACATTGCCTGGTTGACGAATTAATCTGCACTTGGATGATCCAGGGAGTTCTTACTCAGTGCTATACAGTATAGCAGTTTCCCAACAGGGGAGCAGCAGAAAGTGATTAAATAAATTAATTAACAATTTAGAAATGAGGATAGATCATTAAGTCAACAATTTCCGTCTAATAAATTGATAATGATGTAGCACTAAGGAATGAATGTGTCTAAACATTATGATACAGTGGGTTCAGCTTATTAGAATCAAGTCGGGAATCCGTTATTTGATTCAATTAAATGGCTGATTCAATAATCCGGAGTCTGCGTATTTTAGTTATGGCAAAGAAGAAAATGTTAGAATAAAGTTCATATCTCTTTCGTATATGAAAATTTCATCGTTATACTAATTTTTGAGAGATATAATATAAGAAAATTTATAACAAATAAAATTTTGAACGCAAATTTCACTTTTCATGTTATGACAATGTCATCTTCTGTCAATAGGAGCTTCAACAATGTCGTCATCTATTGAATTCAATCTACTGAACTCTTCCTCAACTTCCTCCTCTTCGGTTTTCATTTCTGCTTGATGTGATTAAAATCCACTTTTCCATAGCATTTCGCAACTTTAGGTATAGAACCCGGCATTCATTCATTGCCGCACGATTCAATAAACTGAAATAAGTAATTCCAATACTGGGAGGTTTTTTAAAACGTTAGATACAAAATGGTATTGGTTTTACGGTTTTGATTCAATAAAGTGGCTGATTCAATTAACCACTGATTCTAATAAGTGGAACCCACTGTACCAATAAAAATATAAAACCTTTTTTCAAGTTGAAGATGCCATGAAATTCTACAGAAAGTTGGAAAACACTGCTATACGGTATCTGCAAATGATGATCTGGTCATTTTTTAAACTCTAATACAGAAGATTAAACATGCATATTACAAGCTTATTTAGAAAATGAGCAATAGAGAATATGGGAACCAAGACTTCTTTTACATTTTAAAATATTATTATTAAAATTTACTAAAAATTTGATTGGTTTTTAAAAAAAAAATAAAATGTTAAAGAAAACGTTTTTAATAATGAATGAGAAACCTGCTAGTATATTCATAATAGTAATACCTACTTTGTTTAATTACGGTGTTGAAAGTTTCAGCATTCACATACAAGAATTAAATTTTTACAATTTTTTCACTTAGGAAATATCATGTCTATGCTGCCGTTATCTGGGTGGCTTTCGGAAAAGAAAATTTTTAGTATGCAAAATTTGACAAGCATAGATTATTAGGCTAAAGTTCAGGCTTTAAAAATGTCTTTGCTTTCCTTACAGCATAAGCAGAAGCAAAATTACAGACACTGGAAGTTTACGTGACTATATTTTTGAAGGTGATAATAAACGACTGGCAGGTGACTAGAATCACGGCTGATCGGCAGGAAAAGTCACTCAGTGACTAGAGTTGCAGAGTCACTTCCAAGTTGCATCACCATCACATTTCCGTCAACTTGGTATAAATGGTGCCATTTAAATGAATGTGTTGTCCAAGAGTAACTGAAGTTACCTTAAAATCACAATCACATCACCGTCACCAATTACCTTGATCTAAAACCTGTCTTAGAGAATTGAACCTCTTTTGTATGAATTCCTAAGTCAGATGATTGTCTTAGAACATATCCTTATCTCACTCTTTCATTTCAATATTTATGATTCACTGTATTGATTGTTTCATGAAAGTTGAATTTTAATCTATGAAACTAGCCTTACAATGTTAAATCAAGCTTAAGAAAAAGACCAAAACATTCAATTGAAACCGACAAACAATGAACTAAAATATGTACTGGCAAATCAAGTTGTAAGAAAATGAGCAAGGTATGTTGATGCCATAAACTAACATAATACAAAATGCTTATCAAATGCTTAATTGGAATATTCAAATGTAACAAATTACAAATGCTGCACTTTCTGGATGATTTGAATGTTCATAATTCTCCTGTAAAATTGTAGTTAATTTCCAGAAAGAATAACAATACATCTAAATTCAAATCCTAAAGTTACTATTTAACAATGGCTAGAATTGAGGCACAAAAATGCCACTGGGACAGGCATGCCTAAGTTCTTAATGGTATCTATTTTCCAAAAAAGCCAATCTCATATGCAGTGAATACTAGCTGGAGCTTATATTACCATTCTTGTATGATAATCTTGTCCATAATAATGGGATTTTAGGCAAGCCCATTTGAAAAAGATGCTTTTGAATTAATGCAACATCTTTTGACTAAACATTGGTCAGTATGGAAGCATTTTTAAATTAGATCACAATAAATGAATTGCAAACCATGTAAACTGCATAAAGAAAGGGTTAACTGCACATTTAATTCATTAAATATTATTTTAAGCCGATGTTTTTTGTCAAAAACTATCATGAAAAAATCACCCGTCGGCTTAAATGCGAGTCCAAGGAAAATTTGGGTTATGGTTAAATCTCTAAGTCTCTCATTGCCTTCACGTTCAAATGATAGTACTATATTTTTTGTAAAGTAAATATTTGACCTACGATGAATATATATAAAAATATCTTGGTGAGATCGCTTACGTAAATTGACAGTTACACAAAATGCGTTGACAGCTTTGAATGCTCAACTGTTTGAATTTCGGTAAAACTTTACATGGAACGTGTATAATTATAAAAATGCAGTTTCTTAAGGCAATGTATATGCTAATTTCATTGGAAATAGACTTAGATGAAAAAATATCTTCGCGAGATCGCTTGCGTAAATTGACGATTACGCAAAAAGCATTGACGGCTTTGAATGCTCAACTGTTTGAATTTCGGTAAAACTTTACATGGAATGTGTATAATTATAAAAATGTAGTTTCTTAAGGCAGTATAAATGCTAATTTCATTGGAAATAGACTTGGATGAAAAATTTCTTGGCGAGGTCGCTGTCACTATATTTGACCTTTTGTGAAAATGAAGATGAATGAAATTATTGTCACTGAATGTGAAACACTATTCAACGATGCAAAATTATTAATTGGAGTAATATTTCAAAATGTCAACAACTAAACCATTTCCCACACATTTCTTTGATCTCGAATAATGTATATGAATGCCCGGCACACTTCAGCATAAAGTCTAGGAAATTTACGTTTTTGCCAAAAAATTGTGGAAATTTTTGGGGGGTCGGCTTCTATTCGGGCAGATACGGTATATACTCTTTCTCTCTTTCTTTTCAACTAGTTCAAAATTTACCTATAAGCAAGTCAAACTCTTAGGGACGGTTTCTTGAACGCGAGTTATGGAACCGATAGGCCTATGTACTACATAACTTATGAAAAATCGCTAAAAGCAGTTTCTGAAACGTTCAATAGCACTTATTGATTCCATAAGTCTTTCCATAACTTATCTCTACCTATGGGTACGGTTAAGATGTTATGAGTTCCATAAGAATCTAAGATGGTGGATGTTTTGTCATAACATACCTATGCCTTATGTTTTCTTTTTTGTTACATTGTTTATACAGTGTGCACATTGACGGGAACAGTGCATTTATAACATTACAATAAATAGCAGAATTTCGATGAGTTAAGTAAGATGCAATTTCTTATATGCTATATTTACATACTGGACATTAGCGTGTTGTTATAATTACTGTTGAAATTACAGTCTAATTACTATTACAGTAGACATCAGCCTGCTTTTTTCTTTAATATTATGACTGTTTATCAATTAAAGTTCGCTGTAATTCAATAATTAATATGTACATCGTGAATTATTGTTAGCTATCATTTTTCCATTTGTCTCGTTCAATATAGAATACGTTTTGTTATTACTTTTTATTTTACAAATTACAGTTTGATTTATTGGTATTAACATTTTTTGCATTATTGTCTATTCATTACGTAATGTTGTATCTACGATCTAACTACCAAAACTATGAGTGTGGGTTATCTATTATAATTAAACTGCAGAAAATGATGCCATATTGAAGTTTGTCATCTCAACTAGTTTTTCTCACTTAATTTTTTTTTGTTTTCGCGCGTGCTTCCACCTAGCGGCTTCCACAAAACTACGTGAACGGAGCAATAGCTATTGAAAGGTAACTTATGACAACAATAGCTTCAAGAAACACGGTGGAAGTTATCAGTCCCATAACTTTATGAGTCCAATAGTTATTGGTTCCATAACGAAATCTTTATGCAACCGGGCCTTAGTAACATTCCTTATAAAAAGACATTCATCTATATGGATTTTTGAAGCCACCACACTGTCCTTGGATAACAATATTTAAAGATATTATTTTATCGTAGTTTTTATATCTCAATGTGTTTTGTTTGATTCTAGTTTCAACAAACCTGTCCTGCTAACCATTAAGGCTGATAGCTGGGTCCCTGAGGAAGGAATTATTATGAAGAAACATATTTGGAATAAGATTATTACCTGCAGGTCATTCAAATTTTAGTCTTCACTTAATGTGGCACTCTAAGCTAACAAAATTTATAAAAGCCTGAAAATTTCTTCAGTCCAGTGCAGCTTTCCTTTCCTCCTCTGCTTATTACAGATTCTGAAAAAATAATCAAAATACATAATTAATTAAAATTGACAGCCATACTAACTCATTGCTAGCATAAAAGCAAGGAATACTAAATTAATTTATATTGAACAGGAAAAACATATGCTGTAGTCATGTTCATCGAATTTATTATGTCTGAATAATTGCATTACTGTTTCAATACCATTAAAAATTGTTTGATTATATTCTGAATCATCTCCTGAGAACCTTTTGCAAAACACTGTTTGATACATAAATAATTAAAAATGAGCCTCGAATATATATGCATAACATTTTTTCAGTCTAGGTGTACAGTTATAATTTTCAAATCTCAGTAATAACCATCCCAACCTACTTCATGTTTCAGTGGTAAATTTAATGCAAGTCAATATTCAAACCAGTGCTCAAAATGAGCCGGAATGCCTCTCTGACTGGTCATACGAACCGATGATACCCTTCTGTTTCGTCAGACATTTAGAAATGCTGTCCCTTATAAAAAGCGTTCCGTTTTGTAAAAATTTCCGTTCCACTACCAATACAAGCGTTCCATTGTGTAACATTTTACATTTCAAGCACTGATTCAAACAGCCTTGGCCCTCTGAAACATTAACAACAATAGGTCATTTTATTTCCAAACTTTTCTTTTATCAGAGTTTCCCAACTTAAATTTTCTACTATCATGGAAATCCATTCAAACGTTAATTGGCTGAGAATAAGAACTTCCTCTTTTTGACAACTGTAGTTGACATAGCTAAATTATTTATAAATCTTAATCAGATAATTTGATGGAGCAATGCTAAAACCACATGGATTTTTAAATTAACTTTTTCATGGGATTCCATAGTGATACTCAAATTCAAGAACAAACACTAAAAAAATACTTGCCTCCAGTATCACCAATAGCCACAGTAAGGTTACAAAAAAAAAACGTGCTTTTAAGCTACAAAAAATCCATCTTCAGTGGTAATACACCATTGGTTAATTTAGCCGAAATGCACGTTTTTTTATAACCTTGTTGGGGATATTGGAAATACCTGAGATAAGTATTTTTTTCACCATTTCAATGCTGAGCTGAATGTTTTGGCAGTATGTATGTACCATTTTGAAAACCATTCTCTTAAGTCAGGAGTTTTTGCTATTCTCTGTAAAAGCACACTGCTATATGATACAAAACTAATTTGCTGAGGTGAGCAAGTGACAAATCGTTTTGTCAATAGCACTGAAAGGGTTAAAGTGCTTGTTCTTGAATTTTTTTCTGCTACAAGACAAGCTCAATAATTTTGTTGAATTAGTGATAGCCAAAAGCATAATACTTTTTGAGAATACAAATGACTAAACTTTACCAATACATTTATAGCTATGGTTTGATTCTTTGTTAACTACCATAACGATTTAAAAGCTCATTTCTCAGAATCCATTTTCCAATTAACGTTTAACTTTTGTTATAATTGTTTGTTTTATTGAATTAATGAGCTTAAAATGACTTTTGTTGACAATGTATTGAATGCCGTAAAATCATCAGCATTAATGAGGAATTAATAAAAATAATATATTGTATCCTAATTCAAATTTTAAAAAATAATATGAAAAACATACTCTTACCCTGGTGTGGAAGAATCTCGATCAATATAGAAGGCACAAACTCATAAGAAAGACGTAACTCTATGGACATCAAGATGGAAATATCCCATTACATTGATTTTGTTTCTATCTTCTTTACTCTTCCGGTAATTTTTACAAATTAAGATTATCTTGTTTACATTGGAATACAGAATATCTTAAGGTGACAGAGTTTTCTAAATAAAATGAAGTACATATTTACTTTTTATTAACAAAATGGAAGGATAAATTTGATGAGCAATATACTTACATATATATGATTTACTCCGTATTTATTTTAATAAAATGATTATAAAAGGGTCCATTTACTATAAGAGGCATTTGTATTGCTCATTTTATAAAATATTGTATGCTTACAAGAAGAAATGAATGCCATTTGGATTGACAGACGTTCGAAAATACATCGTAATTTACAACATAATGTGTAGCATTAAATATACTTCACCTTTCCGTGAGCGATTTCCATTTTTAAAATTTCACCCACTGATCACAAATTTTCCTCTTGGGGCTAATGAAGTAAAATAAATACAGAATAATTACGATGATTAACTCATCCGCATACCGCTACACCGTCAAATACAAAGTAAGTTTCCTATTTCTGCCTGTATTAGCGCTGTAATCAGTAAAAGAATATCGGAATTTGTATGAAAAATTTGATGTCAATTTTGTTTTAAGATTTTTTTTTAATCTTAAAACTGTAATAATAAATCTACGCTACTGATATTTTGTGGGATTTATTGAAACGGAAGAAGAAACTGCTAGAGGAATATAGGAAAAAGAGAAGGATTGAAAAGTATCACATACGAAAGAAGAAAGAAGGAATCCTGCTGAGGGCATGGTTGCTCATTTTCTTGGCAATATAATTATGTTAAACATGCGTTTGGATGCATTTTTCTATGAAATAAGTTAATCTTAATTCGAGTTATTAAATGAAAGTTCAACTCAATATGATTGGAAGTTTGTAACTTTAAGTTTTCTAACTTACACCATTCGAAACAAAATGACTAGTTTACGTGTCAATTTAAATATATCCAAAAGAAATAATTTTATGATTTAACTATGATTATATTATAATATAAAAGTATTTTCTGTTGCATGTTAACCTCAATTGTCTTGCGTGCAGTAGGTTTGCTATCCCACTTAGGACGGATTTTATTTTCCCAAAGTATAGCACAGGAATAGCTAGCGGAAGAATATCGGGTAATCATGAAGTTTAGTCACTTTTATTATGAAGGGCTTATACTCAGTGGTGAGCTGCAGCCGGTTCGCACCGGTTCGTGCGAACCGGTTGTTAAATTTTGAAGAAATTTTATAACCAGTTGTTAAAAATTTCTACGGAAAGCCGAGTCTGCTCTATCCATTATTCGAACCCGATGGATGTTTGGTTTCATAAGAATTATTTCCCAGTGTTGAATTTCGTTACAGTAATATAATATTACAATTAAATAAAATATAATCCAGAACATTAAAATATCGCATAAATTAATCGCATATAGCAAAAAGAGTTAATTTTGAAAATGATTTACAAATTTAGTATATGAATTTATCTTGATCCTTTTTATACGCGTCTTAATACTGTCGGCTTCCTCTGACACGCATAGACAACACCTGCAAAGATGTCGGCTTTCCTTTCTAATCTTCAAGTATGCCAATAATTTCAAGATATAATAAAAATACGCAATTTAAATTATCGAGAAAAATTTCAGCAGTGTATTTATATTTTAGAGCCTTTTGCTCTGTGACATTTAATAGCACAATAATTAGCTAAAATGATTTTTTCTAGTGATAAATTAAATATGTGGTGTAAATTAATCGTGTTGAATTCATTTTAATCCCTAATATCGAGTTGGATTCTTGGTGTAGAAACGGTGATTTACTGAAAAAAGATAAAAAGCGTATATTTTTACTTTATTTGTTTTATTAGTTCAGTTACGTGAAGTAGTCGCAACTAAACATTTTTCATTGTTAAGGCGTTGAAATGTGTATTCCTTTCGATTCCTAATAAATATTTAAGCTAACTCGGAATTTAATTAATTTAATCTTGAATGGAAAAATAAACATCGTTCTTTTTCACGTCCGCATGTTAAACTCCGGAGTTCGTGTCTCGATTCTAACTAATTTTGAAATGAAAAGAATTATATCTGACACTCATTCACGTGTTACCGCAATGGGGAAAGTAAGCGCAAACGAAATCAAAACCATTATCTTGAGGGAAAATATCCGATCCTTAAGAGCTAGGAGAGAACCGTAAACCCTTCTCTAAGGGGGGGAGGGAGAGGAAAAAGAGCCATCACCCCCTCCTCTACTATCCCTATTGCCATATCGCTTGACAGTTCGTTAGAGTAACTAGTAGTTCACTCAAATTCCGGTGGAGCGCTCGTAAAGTGGTGCGGTTTTTTTGACACCACTGTACATTATTATTATTAATATGTATAAAAGTCATATTCTGTTGGTAATAATAGTACATTAAAGACCCGAGAGTAACAGCTAACGTAGAGGCATACGCGAACTCTATAGTACTGAAAAGAACTCTTGAGACAATCTCTTTTATAAATTATATAGTTAAAATTATAAATTATAAAAAAAATTGAAAATGTGATATATTTTATATTATTATATGATAACCTACTCATGTTTGTCATTAATTTTACTTTGCACTGTTTTTTGCAGCCCCAACGATTAACCATGTCAAAGAAACATTGTTACCAGGATTCGTATGTGCAATATGGGTTTACTTTTGTGTTTGATAAAGATGGTTTACAAAAACCAGTGTTCACTTTGCTCAAAGGTATTAAGCAATGGATATATGAAACCATCTAAACTCAAAGATGTCTCAAACTGTGCACAGCTTCTTGTTTTTGTTCGATATGTGCATGAGAATGAAATTAAAGAAGAATTTCTCTTTTGTAACCCTTGAAAGAAACAACGAAGGCAGTGGACATTACGGACATGATGAATGATTTTTTTGGTTCAAACGGCCTTTCCTGGGACCTTGTAGAAGCAATCTGTACTGATGGTGCTCTTGCCATATTGGAAAAAAATCAGGTTTCACTGCTCTAATGAAAAAATTGAACCCAAATGTGATTACCACTCATAGCATCCTTCATCGTTATG
This sequence comes from Uropetala carovei, assembly GCA_036926305.1. Taxonomy (NCBI): domain Eukaryota; kingdom Metazoa; phylum Arthropoda; class Insecta; order Odonata; family Petaluridae; genus Uropetala; species Uropetala carovei. Next base: position 3,785,917 of record JAXCHB010000118.1, on the reverse strand, counting down.
CATTGGCATCGAAGACACTTCCATCTAATTTGAAAGATGTATTGGATGTCGTCGTTCAAGTTGTCAATCAAATCTGAGCGAAAGCACTGAATCACTGCATATTTAAAGCATTGTGCAAGGAGGTTGGATCGAATCACACCGTACTGCTGCTTCATGCAGAAGTAAGATGGTTATCCAGAGGAAATGTTTTGGCAAGGGTTTCTGAACTTAGAGCTTTAATTGAAACATTTTTATGTGAAAAAGTATCCACTTTTGCTCAACAATTCAAAGATCCAAACTTTGTGGTTTCCTTGGCATACCTTTCGGACATTTTTGGAATTCTTAATTCAGTTAATATTTCACTGCAAGGCATAGTCATCATTCTCTCGGAGGCCAAAGAAAAGATCAAATCCTTTCAAGATAAATTGGCTCTTTGGGAAAGAAGGATGGAGTCTGGTAACTTTGCCAATTTCCAAATGTTTGATGAAATCCCTTCAGATCCTGCATTTCCACTTGAACCAAAAGTTCGTGAAAGCATCATCGTGCATCTGAAGAATCCGAAAGAGACTTTTGAAGGAATCATCCCGACTGACCAAATTAGTGACATTTGTATAAGAAACCCTTTTCATATTGAGTTACAAAAAATGAGCGATGCCGACAGAGCAAAAGACGAGTTAATTGAACTGTGCAATAATCAGAAATTCCACATTGATTTTCAATCGATGAAATTACATTAATTCTGGTGTACACTGTGAGAACATATCCAATTCTTACTAAACGAGCTTACCAGATATTAAATCCGTTTATTACCACTTATCTTTGTGAATCAGGATTCTCAGTCCTCTTTTCAATCAAAACCGAAGCGAGGAATCTGGAGGCTGAACATGATATGCGTATATCTCTCTCGAAAACTTTACCAAGAATAAAACTGTTGGTTGACACTAAACAAAATCAAGGTTCTCACTAATTTGTTTGTTACTTAAGTTTTGATAAAATTTATTTCTTTATTTTCTTATAAATCACATTTATAATAATTTTTTTAAATTTATTTTATTCATGTACCTAATAAAGTTTTCCTTACCAGCTGAACTCACGATCAATAGATAAATAAAAATTTATTTTTCCTTTTTAGTGCATAATACGTGTAAAAATTATTTTTTTAAATTGGTACCCTGCGCTCTCTCTTTATACCGACCTTCTGCAATTCATCTCCTCTACTGGAGATCCGCTCGTCTTTCCTTTTGACGTTTTCCGCGCCGCCCTCTCCTCCTTCGTTCCGTTTCTCTCCCACGCTCGCTTATTCGTCTCCCTTCAGAGGGAGATCTTAAGATCGGTTGCCTCTCTTAGGGGGCGGGATGTATTAATTCGTCCTCTCGGTTTGGCACGTCGTTTGCGATTTTTTTAGAGCTTTTTATATAAATCGAGTAGGTACATATTCGGTTTGTCTGTCCGTCCGTTTGGGCAATATCTGTGAAATCCTGCAAATTGGAGAAGCCAAATTTTTATGATAGGGTGGTCTAAACGAGCTAGATACGGTACAAATTTGGTGGATTAGGATCATCTTCTGAGGAGTAATCGAACTTTTTCCAATCATTTTGTTTCACTTTTACCTCCATAAGAGAAGCATAAAATCGGCGCAGGGCATTATAAATTTGCATTTTTAAATAAGTTAAAATAGAGATAGGAGCTCGGGACATGAACAGTTCCATAGCTGAAAGAAATGTTTATATTAAAAAAAAAGCATTCAAATCCGTGTGGAATGAATGAAAATTTGTTTTTAATCCGAAAAAGAGGGGAAAATTTTCCGGTTTTTAGCAATGGGAAATAAAACTGCTATAGCAACGAGTCCGTTGCTTTTAAATTGGAAACATATTATTGCATAGCATGGATTTTTAAAGGGAATCTATGGATTATGAGGCCGTCGATCTCAACCAAAAATGTAATCATATGATGACGTCATAATCATAAATAAGTAAAAAATCTGATGTGGCCAACACATGACTTTCTCCATATTTGGGGTATAGGTAATTAAATTATTATGAGTAGCATTATAAGGCAAAATTATTATTTCGTATCGTAAGAGAAGACACGTCGTTGCCGTAAATTACGTATATTTTAAATGTTTAAAAAATTCACCGCTACATGGTGTTGGCGCTGTAGGCTGGTATTAAGAAAAAGCGAAATATATCCGAAATGGATGGTTCTACGAAAATTAGTTTCAAACAAAACTTGGAAGAAATATTATTCTCTACAACTTTGGTCCTTACGAAGATTACCAATAACGATGTTGTTAAGGAGATATTTAACGGAAACCGAAAAACCGGTTATTTATAAATAACTCCTAAACAATAACTCCTATAGAAATTTGTTTCAAATGAAAACTGTAGGAAATTACATTCTCTATAACTTTTGTTTAAAATTGTATATACAATAATGATGTTTTAACAAAGAAATATCGCAAAAACCGAATCGGGTTTCGAATAAACCACGACTTCCGGTTATCCGTTATTGTCCAAAAACTAATCGGTTCTTTGTGCTCATGTTAAAGTGTTATATATGAAGTTTGGTAACGATATGGCATGTACTTTTTGAGTTAGAGCGCCCACAATAACATACACAGACACACACAGACACACACAGACATCATTCCGAAAATAGTCTAAACGTGTTCTAGGGACCTCAAAACATGTATTTCCGTTGAAATCTCGAAGTCGATTTTTTTCATGAATACAATACTTTCCCATTACTACGTATGAGAAAGTAAAAAGGATATTATAACGAAGAAATATCGTCAAAACCGAATCGGGTTACGAATACACCTCGACTTCCGGTTACCCGTTATTGTCGAAAAACTAATCAGTTCGTTATGCTCATGTTGAAGTGTTATATATGAAGTTTGGTAACGATATGGCACGTACTTTTTGAGTTAGAGCGACCACAATAACACACACACAAACAGACAACATTCCGAAAATAGTCTAAACGTGTTCTAGGGACCTCAAAACGTGTATTTGCGTTGAAATCTCGAAGTCGATTTTTTTCATGAATACAATACTTTCCCATTACTACGTATGAAGTAAAAAGTAAAAAGCAAAATATCTCCGAAGTGGATGATTCTACGTAAATTTGTTTCAAACAAAACTTGGAAGAAATATTATTCTTTATAACTTTGGTCCTCACAAAGATTACCAATAACGATGTTTTTAAGGAGGAAACCGAAAAATCAGTTATTTATAAATAACTCCTAAACAATAACTACAATAGAAAATTGTTTCAAATGAAAGTTGTAGGAAATTACATTCTCTATAACTTTTGTATAGGATTGTAAATACAATAATGATATTTTAACGAATAAACCTCGACTTCCGGTTACCCGTTATTGTCGAAAAACTAATCAGTTGTTTATGCTAATGTTAAACTATTATAAATGAAATTTGGTAACGATATGGCACGTAATTTTTGAGTTAGAGCGCCCACAATAACATACACACACACAGACATCATTCCGAAAATAATCTAAACGTGTTCCAGGGACCTCAAAACGTGTATTTCCGGTGAAATCCCGAAGTCGATTTTTTTCATGAATACAATACTTTCCCATTATGGAGAAAGTAAAAAGGTGCCCTATTTAAATTGTTCTGCAATTCTTTCCTCTCTTGTTTTGTATATCGATGTTATTTCTCAAATGAGCCTCTCTGGAGGAGTGCCTTTTATCGGGTTTGCCAGTAATCTCATCACCGCATTCTTTCTCGTTGCAGTTTTTCCGCCCTGTACCTTCTTATTCCGCGACCTTTCCGCATTCCATCGAATGCGATGATTGCGTCTTATTTTCCCTTCTTCTTTCGTTCTCCGTCGTAGCTCGTTTTTTTATTATTTCGCGAGAAAACGACCATTCCCCCGTCGTGAATCACCGCCGTTTCTCAACCGACCGACGTAATCCGAGGTTTTAGAATCAATTGGAAGGGAAATGAAGTCTCCGTCGCAATTCCACTCAACTTTTTCCACGTTTCTGTTCTGCTCCTTGAAAAAAAATAAAACAAATTATAAAATTTTTTTTAGGGAATACACTTTTATGTGAATTAAAATGCACTCAAAAGCAAAAAATAATTTTTCTAGATAAATATTGTTATTGAAAAATTTATATCCTTCATAAAAGTGGATGGCTTATTGTGGGACATGATACTGGTATAATAGAGGAAATTAGTTGGTTGATAAAAAAAGCCATCCACTTTTATGAAGCATACAAATTTTTCAATAACAATATTTATCTAGAAAAAATAATTTTTTGCTTTTGAGTGCATTTTAATTCACATAAAAGTGTATTCCCTAAAAAAATTTTTAATTTGTTTTATTTTATACTTTTTAGTCTTTTTATTAAAATTACTTATCTAATACATATATTGCCAAAATTCGATTTGTTTTGAAAATTTTCAATTTAGAAAGAAGTGAGTTGGCAACTCTAAATGTTGGTGACAAACAAGATCCAAGTGAAAATCAATAAAAGTGTATAAAAAACGCCCGGCGTTTTCATCCCGTTTGTCGGTTTTTGCCGAGATTGTGAGCGATGTACGCAGATTTTCTCGTCGACTCGCGCTCCTCCGCGTCTTTTCACTTCTTTTACTTTCTAATATACGAAGTATATTGAGAAAGTATTGTAATCGCGAAAAAATTCTATCTCGAGATTTTGATGGAATTATAGGTGCGTTTTAGGTGTGCCCGAGTCCGAAAAAGTGGTTTCCGCAATGTCGTCTGTCTGTCTGTTCGCGGCTGTAGAGCCTAAACGGTCTAGCGGAAATGAATTAAATCTCGTACTTAAGCATTTTGTCATACATAATGGAAACTATGAAGGAATGTTTGACATTGCTCAGTAATTAAGGGAAGTTTATTCTGCGCATTCTTAACGACAATATGATTTTCTCAAAAACGGCTCAAACGATTTTGATCAAATTTTGTACAGTTATTGAGTTTACGTCTTCAATAATACTTAATAGTTCATATCTCTGAAAAAATAATATAAGGTTAGTTTATTCTTGGACAACTTTAATAACAATTGGATTTTGGAAAATACGGCTCATACGATTTTCATCAAAATACATAATTATTTAAGTGGACGTTTATAATGATTCTACATCGTTCATATTTTCAAAAGATAACTAAACGATGCATTGGTATATGATAAAGTTTGTACGATGTATATTTTAGCGTTTTTTATTAGTCTTTCCTCTCGATTTCCTTCCTTTGGCACTCGTTTTCGTCCGCGGAATCCCTGATACCCCCCCCCCCTCCCCCTCCGTCGGCAGCCTAAAGAGGGGTGTGTCTCTCGGATGTAAGCGTTGCTTTAGAAACGAGATGAGGTGGGCGTCGTCGTCGTTTTGATTTTTCGTTCGTCCAGAGGCCACCTAAAGCGTTTTCCGCAATGGGGATGAATGGCACCGCCTCTTTCGATCGTAACAGATTTTTCTCTAGCGGGCTTTAAATCTTTTAACGCGTTTGTTCGAGCTATTGCGGCCTTGTGTCGTGCGTCGGAAATGCCTCTACGCAGCGCGTCACGCAGAGGTCGTTTAGACGAAAAGGACGGTGTCTCTGCTTGTTGTTTGCTTGCAGTTTTGCTGTATCTTGCGGCAGCTGTATCCTCTTGGAGTTTGGAATGTTTGACTTTTATCTTTCGTTTATCGTATTAGGTGTTTTAAATCTTCGAATTGGAACGCTTGTTCTGTTCTGGTTTTTTTTTCGTCCTTGTATTGTTTCGCCTTTATCTCGGGAGTATAAATGTTTTTAGCGATGAGCTATGCTTTCGGATTACGTGAAGGGGAAGTACGTGTCACTATCGCCCTTTCATCGCGTTACTCTGTGGTTGAAGAAGTTCGTGACTTATTTTTTCGCTTAAAGATTGTTTTACGCCACCCAGTAGCGTCAGAATTCATGTTAACTTTAACTTAAGATTCTTCAAACTGAATTGTAGCCTTGATGTCACATAGGCGTGCTCGATCATTAATTTAGTCATTATATGTCGATATAAAATGTTGCTCCTAAGTCTTGTGTTAAACGACCCTAATTCAGATTTAAATGTCTTTTTTAACGTTACTTTACTGTTCCTATGGTGTTACCAATATCGAATGGAATCTTATTTTAATACCTTTTCATTTTAATTTATCGATGTCAGCCATAACAATTTTCAGCATCGAGAAATTTTTATTGGAAATTTTTTATTCCTTTTATAATATTCCTTTGACACAACGTTATTTTATTTCGATGTTCTCTTTAATCATGAATTAAAAATATATTTTTGATGTATTTTGATAAAAATTCTATCTCTAGCTATTTCCTTGTTTGTTATGAGAAACTTATCAAAGTTATCTTAATATCATAAAACGAGTCGTGATAAAGTAAATTTTGACTGTGAAAGTTGGTTTTGATTCCATGACACCATATCTTCTTTCCTCCCACCGGCGAATAAGAGCGAGGCCTCTTAGGTTTTATCTCAATCACATGACGCTTATCCAGCGAGTGATGAGATGTTCTCCTCTCTCCTCATCCTTCAATTTACTCTTTTATTGGCGGGCGAGACAAGTGCACGTAGGCGATCAACCGATATCCGTAGTGCAAACTCCCGCAGTCGGTTATCTGCTATCTCTCGCCGCCGTCGTCTCTCGTTTTCTCCCGTCAAGCGTCTGTCCTTCGCGTCCATCTTCCATTTTTCATGTGAAGTCCTCCGTACGCTTGTGTCGTTTAAGTCTGGTTCGCGGAGCCGGTTTTTATTCCTCTCGTAACGGAGGCTGGCTCATTTTCAACAGGGCGTGTTCTCGCCCGGGTTTGACTCGAAGGATTTTGTTTTTCCTTCTGCGTTTGCGTGTGTGTGTGTCAAAGTGTCCCAAATCGCTCTGATTTTCAAAACTTCGGACGGAGATTCCTGTAGTCACAAAAGTAAAAAAAAATAAGGATCGAACAGGCGTCTGAATGGTTTGTATAGGTGAGTGAAGTGTCCCGTTTGTCGCGTTCTCATATCTCGTTTTCCTATTTGCCGATGAGGATAATCTACTCGCTGACTCATACAAAAAAAGAAAGTAACGTCCGCTCTCAGCGCGCACATCTGCGGCCTTCCCTCCGATCTGCGATTCCTGTTACGTTTTTAACGGAGTGCTTTTTCCCCCCCGAACAGGCGTATCTTTGTTTGAGAGAGAGAGAGCTCTCCTCCTCATTCTTCGTTCTAGATTCTAAGCCTGGAAATCTGGAGGAGACCCTTCCCTCCTGGTGTGCCTCTCGCTCTCGAAAAGTATTCGTAAAAGTCATTGAAATGCGGGAAGTTTGTTTTTGTTCTTATGCCGTCCCATGTTCTGCTTTGCATTCGTGAGTAATTGCTTGCTGAACTTTTGATACCTCCTGATGTTCACCTCATATGATCGCAAACTCTTTATTTCTACCGAATGAAACGAATCCGTGTCACTTTATCGGTTGAGATGCTATCAGTTGGCAGTGATTCAGACATCCGTTATGTAACCGTCCTTCTTTTACGTGGTTTATCGCTGCTAAAGAAATTTTACTGGTAGTTGACTTTAGGTTGCTTTGAAAGGCAGTATTCTGTCAAATTACGAATATAATACTATGACGCATTTTTTGAATGGAAGGCTACCGAATGCAAGGCTATAATTTTTTGAAAGTGCCTATTGTCATATTAAGAAAAGAGATGTAGATCTTAGGATGATTTATTAGGTTGCGTAAAGAATGAAACGTTATTTCTTTTATCATTCCTCTGTGTATATAGGCAAATGTACATGTATAAATATGGGTTAGTTTGTACTTTTCTTTTACCTGTGACATTGAATTGTATTTGTTTCGAAATATTGCAATGATTTTTCTTTTCTTTAAAGAGCCAACTGGAACTGGAGAAGGCGCGAATCTCAGCACTGGAAGCACAGTAACTACAGCCAACACCAGTTCCCCTGTGAACAAGCGGAGAGGATTCAGCGGGTGAGCCATGACTTCCTTTTTCTTACCTCTGATTGGTTTCTGGTTGGATCGTGAAGATGTTTGTTTCATCATTCATCTTACTCACTCACTGCTAGTTGGCATGTGAAATAATGTTAAGACTATTGGGATTATTCATATACAGTCAAATAATAAGTGGCTTAGAAGCAAAATATATTTTCTTACTGGCAGTTGCACATCAGCCTATTTTAACACTTTGAATATTTAGGTGTGATCGGGGTTCTCGGAATGAAAGGTGGGAAGAACAACTGAAGGTTTATTACACAGTAAATAACTACAGATCGATTGCTTGGTAGCAGCGTGAGGTTAAAGGTGCGTCCGCGAGCGACCTCACACTTTCACACCCTCCAAAAGACTGCTCCGGCTACCAGGCTGCGCGCCGTCTCCTGTAGTGGCCTCATTGTCAGACGGATGGCGCCGCAGTAGCCGCGAACAACCGACGTACAAATGGCATACAATGTTCTATTCTGCCACTACAAATATGTCCTAATTTGGTGTTTCATCGACCATATTGTTTTAGTCATAGATATAGTTAGACAATGTGTATTTTTAGACAAACTTTTTGACTATACATGTGGATTTATTTCCCAAAGTTCTTAAATTTAAGCTAAATTTCACATAATATCATGATAAGAAATTACAGCAAATAGTATTATTTAAACATTACTTCTTGAATTAAGTATGTTGTTCAGTGCTGATTAGCTGTCATTGAATTTATGCTTTTTTGGTTCTTTTAGAAGAAAATGGCTTCCTCCACCATTACGCAAGCTAAGTCAGGGGAAGTTGGAAAAGAGTGTATCAGTTGGTACGCCTCCACCAGTGGGTGTTCAACAACCTTCTGCACTGGGTAATGAACCTTGTGGCCGTAATTCATCCAAGAAGTCTTCAGACAAAAGATTTAAAGTAAGTGATTTGTTGAGTTTTGTGCTATAATTTTACTGCTAATTATTTAATTAAAACATTTTTCACTGTTATATTATAGTTGGTACTTTTAGAAATTTTTTTATAAATATATGATATTTGGATAATTTTTTATGTAACTTATTAAGTTATTTTGATAAATTTTTCTTTATTTCATGGACTAGATCAGCTTAACTGATCATACATTTTAATTCCACTGTTTTAATGGGTAAATTCTTAACTTTTTTATAAATTTTCATTTCAAGCTGTGTGACTTATTATTAATGCATAAGTATTCATAACTATTCTTGTCAGCGTTTTCTTTAAGCTTCATTCGTCTAAACTTTCAGTCACATTTTTTTAACAACCTACATCTCTTGTTTGTACAGCTTCCTACCCCAGGACCCAAAGTGTCACTACCAACGCAGCCGTTTTCTGAAGGTGAAATTGCGGCAACAGCAGCAGCCTGCAATCTACAGGGAGTCCCTGACAGTCCTCTCTCGCCCACAAGTCCTGACATACCTGCCTCCAGACCAGAACCAGCCAGTGGTGCAGAGGAGGCAGAGGACGAAGTTGAGTTACCCCCTCCTATGGAACCTATTGCTGAACCCGTCCTTGTTGCCACAGCTGCGGCAGTGGCTGCAGCAGCAGCAGCAGCAGCTGGTTCAGGAGGAGAATCTGGTGCAGGAGTGGAGGATGTAAGCGGTGCTGCAAAAGCAACGGGAGATACATCAGTGCCTCAAGGGATATCTGTGAACGATTCAGGAGCATTGCCTGGTGAAGACACCTCTCTTGGAAAGAGGGTAAGTTTTTTAAACAATCTATAGTCTATAGATATCTATAAAGAAAAGTGTTTGTATGTATGTATGTATGTATGTTTTTTTATATATCAGAAACTACAGCAGATAGAAACAAGAGAAAGGCATCATTTTAACTAGAATAAAGAGTTAAGTGATGTAGTCAGGTTTTTATATCGATTTGATTGAACTTTCTATTTTAAAAAATATTTCCTTTTTTCATTTTCTCCATTTGAATAACATAGGGATGAGGGCAGCTTATGTCTCATTTGAATTTTAAAATTATGTACTTAGAAACATGGTACGAACTTGAGTTTTGGATAGTTCTATGCAGGGAAGAACATAGTTTACATTTATTGAAGACAGAATCCGAATCCAGATCGAATTAGCATAAAAATGCATTTTGAATCAGAAAAATATGTGATTTTATCAATTTTTTGATAATACCGATTATAAGCTACCATGACAACTCCTGTTGTCACCGAAGTAGAGAACCCAATGCATTTATATAAGTTTCAAGTAATGTTTGTAATGTATTTTATTATGGATGTGGCTGAGTTGGTAGCATCAAACTTATTTCTTATGTATTATTACAGCTGTTTGAAAGAGTATGTTAACATTTTCAATCACATGAAACTTAGAAACAAGCTTTGCACATTGCTGTCACTGTGATTTTCATACTATTTTTGTAGAAATTTTCAGAACTATTTTAAGTATTCCACATAGTGTAAAATCTTAATCTCACCTGGATAATTTTTTACTGTGAAAATAAACAATGTTGATGCAGCTAACCTCCACAGAGTTAGGTTGTTTTCACCAAATAAAACAAGTTCGCCCAGTGAAGTTACCATGAATTATATTTTAGTGTCATAAAATATGGAAAATAAGTATTAATAAGGCACTCAAGATTTATGGATGAATTATACATAATAGAAAATGCATTTTGAGATATGACATGCAGCATGAAGTGTTGCAGTGATTGTATTTAGTTTTTTATGCAATTTTTCTAATGAACTTAACCCTAGAATGCCCGAATCATGATTGGAGAGGAAATGAATCTTTTGCAGGCTGTTTTTTTTCCTTTAGGGGACTAGGTAAATGAAAAAAGGAAGAAGTTTGACAAAAATCAGATAATTATTGTTTTTTGTGTAAATGTGACTAAAAAGTCAATTTTCGTCGTTCGGCACATAATTTAGCATGAATTACATTGGGTGCTGAAAAACACGTAGATAGATTATCAAAATTTTATTCATTAGTATTTCTCAGGAATTCACTAACACAAGTGAATAATAATTTATGGAGTTAAATATAATTAATATTTACAATAAATACAAGACTAAAATATAAAAGTTTTTTCAGGAAAAGAAATTAAAAGCATATAAAAAGGAGTTAAAACAGAAAATGCAGTTAAAACAGAAAAATCAGTAAAACATAGAAAAAGCGGTTACATGAAAATGTTACTACATTAAATTGCATTACAACATTATTTGGTATGGAAATCTACAAAACAATTTTTTGTTTTTGTGATGCACAGGTGCACCTTACACTTATTACAATAAAACACTGGGGCACTTGAACATTTAGGGTATTTACACCTTCCCCTATTTGTAACTATGGGGTAGTGATGATATCCACCAGTGCGGATCTCTATCCCTGGAATAAGCTTTGTAGCAAATCCCTGAGATTTTTTTCTTCAGAAATTCACTCTCGGTAGTGTTTGAGGGACGACCTCTTTTTCTAGGAAGAGTTTTTTTCTCCAGCCAGCAGAGCTTCTGCTATGGAAAATTTAAATTCCTGTAGCATAAGTACCTTTTTATGCTCAATTCCCAGATCCTTGCAATCCCTTTTTGTAGAGTAACCAAGAATTTACAACCACAACATCTAAGTAGTGGAAAAAAAGTTTGTAGTAATATTTCTTTGATCTTATGTGGATTCTGTAGAGGGCAAGTAGGGAATCAAGTAAATTCACACATCCCATAAACTTGTTTTAAGTTTTTACAATGGAAGGGCAGGGAATCCTTATGTATTCTTTCAACTTTTTGTCCCACCAGTTGCACTCATCCAGGTGGTTTGCAGATGCAAAGGTGGACATCAGTGTGACTGCTCTGTTGTCCATCCACTTCCCTACTCTTATTTCCACATCATTTAACAGAGCACTCATCTCTTGATATGAACCTCTCCCTCTCTTTTGTAATTCCTTATCACTCATCAAGGAAATCCCCATCAATTGATTCACCCTGACTGCCCCCAAACAATAAATATGCTTTTTAGCAAGTATGATCATGAGTGGTATTGAACTAAACCAATTGTCAAAATTAAGTAAATGATTAAAACCCTCTAGAATAGATTTAGCCAATTTTAGGACAGAGTTTGCATTAGACCCTAAGTCAGGCTCATCTTGTACTGGCTGAATTTTACCTTTATATACAAAAGGAACTCTTGCTGAACTGTATTCCTTAGAGCCTACGGACCAAGTCTACGAATTCGTCACATTTGAAAGATTGAGAAAATATGTTTATTCATTCAAATTCAACAATAATGATTATATAAATCGTATCACTAAATTTATGTTTCACAATTAAAAAAATATCAAGCTAAACCCTTACCTAGGAAATTAAATATATATTTTCAAACAAGACTTGATATCACGTACGGCTGCTCTGGCACTGCTAGTTGAGTTGTGAAGCACGTGGCTGAGTAGAAGGGACACTATCGATAGTAAGCAGTGTTGCAAGATCTAATTCTGTAAAGAATCGACTGACGAATACGATACTATCGAATGTTGCTCTAAAGCCAACGTAAAACTTAAATGGTTTACTATATTTTCAAGTGTTACGAAATCGTCACACTAGGCGATATAGGGTTAATTGAAAATTGTCATTTTTATCCTTATTTATATAAAAATTCCTTAATATGTTGATGAAATAAACAAATTGAACATATTTAATTTTCCTAGGCAAACAATCAGAAACCAAATTATTAAATAAATATTAATATTAATTATCAGGACTTTGCAAAATTAGAACATCAAACTTTACTAAATCCACTGTATAATGTATGCACACAATAGAAAACGTTGTATTTTAGTCATGTACCATAATGCATTGGTAAACCTACTTTGTTAGTTAAGGTGAGACATTTATCTTTTGCACTGACATTTTGGTTTACACAAATATTTTGGCTACTAGTTAATTTATACTCTTAATTTGTGCATTTATTGTAATCCTACAATTTGTTTAATTTTATTTGTTGTGCTTTTGTGAGTTTGTTTGTGCTTCTTTTGTATGGTTTTGGTAACTAGAGTAAGAATATGTAGATTATCAAAGTTGGGTAAATTATCTTTTCAATAGCACTGAATGATTCTTAATGTTTAATTACACCTGAGAGAACTTTTAATTTAATAATAGTTTATAAACAATGAAAAATTATCATTACTATTTCCCAAACATAAAAATAAATATTATAAATTAAATGCTGATGTAATAATTAGCAGAAATGTCTTATATTACATATAAAATCATTTTTTACTTCCTGTGATATATACCCTTGTACTCAATTTATGCATTGCTACTTTTGTGGCATGCCTCTTATTATAAGACACTGCATGTTATATTTTTTTCTATAACTCAGTTTGTCTTAACATGTCATTGTGTTATCATAAGTCGTTGATAACTTTTGTTTACTTCCTGTAATCATTCTTTCGCTCTGAATTCCCTTTTCGCTCAGTGGTGTTTTTCCATAATCTTATGACAGGAGCAACACTCTGAGCAGCGTGGCAGAAGTTCACTGTCGCAAGAAACTGAATCTATTGATGGAACAACTGTGTCATCAGGACTTCCAAACAGCCCCCTTTCCATCGAAGGAGCTGAGGGGAAAGGGAATGAAGAGAAACATCAGCAATCTGGAGATAGTGGGGAGGAGGGAGGTGTTGGGAGTGTCGTCGTGGATGGTGGGGTAGTGAAGGGGGGAGAAGACATTGAGGAGGACGAGGAGGACAGTGCAGTGACTGAGGGGACCAAAGGGAAAGTAGAGGCTCTTAGGAGAAGGGAATTTGTGATGAGGGAGTTGGTTGAAACAGAGAGGGACTACGTTAGGGATTTGAGATTAGTGGTGGAAGGTTATGTGATACTCATGAAGGACCCTAATTGTGAAATCCCGATGCCAGATGATCTTCGTGGTGGGAAGGACATGATGGTTTTTGGCAACATCTTCGAGTGGCACAGGGAGTAAGTGTATATTTTGTTATTTTTTCCCATTTAATCGTATCATTTTTTTTACCCTCGTGGTGAAGTGTGTGATTCAGCCTGCAGTTGATATCAAGCAGGTTTTAAGTTAAAATAATCTAATTGTGGTTGGGTTGGGTTGGTTTAAGATATATTTAAGATATTATGTACAAGCAATATAAACAGGAATCTTTAATTTTTCAAGTCCGATTTTTTTCAGGTTTTGGTTACTGGTACACACACACACACACACACACACACATATATATATATATATATATATAAATATTTTCATTCCACTTGTTGAGACGAATTAATAAAACTGATGTTGTCATGTTCAAATTCATAGATATCCTTCCAGAAGTTTATTAGGTATGCTACATTTGTTTACCAGTTTGAAATGGATGTGGTATTTAATAATTTTATCTTCGCTGAATATCGTGTTAATCAAACATATAAGACACCACCTTCCCTGGTGACAGCATTTATTAATTTTACACTAAATATGTGCAATCCTATTTATTTAGTGAGTTAAATGATTCTAACTATGTTAAATGTCAAGTTTCTTTGTGCTATTTTTCCATGAAATTCTTTCGATTTGTATCTTTAACTTATTTTAATTTTCTGAAGAAAGTATTAATTGATGACATTTGATTAAATTTATTATCCCAAGGATATCTTATATCTGATTAAAGAAATAGTTTAAAACGAGGGGAAATTTTCCTTAGTATATATTGCATATTGACACTGTCTTAAAAGTTTTTATTTGGATAAAAATGTTACATTGTGTGCTTAACAAATTTATGTTAATTTCAAATCTAATACTGTTTTGGGTTTTAGAGGAGAAATGTCACTTTTAATTCTATTAGTAACTTCATTCTATAATTCAAAAGTCAATCTTTCTGAAAGCAGTTAAAATTTGTAGATACAATTTGATCATTAATATCATAGATAAAGTAGTAAATTTTGATTGCCTATGCATTACTTTCTGCTGCATGAACATTCACAAAATATCTCTATCATGGTATAATTTCAACCATGATCCTATTTTTTTATGTTATCTGGAGAAATAATGGTTCTTATATTTTTATAGCTGAAGTTAATGCATTAAATTGAAGTCTCATCATTGTTAACATTGGTCATTATTGATTTTTTATCCTCTTCTTTCGCAGTTTCTTTTTGAAAGCTCTAGAGAGGTGTATAAATCATCCTGAAGAACTAGGGCCCTTGTTTAAGCGTTATGAAATGAAACTCCATATGTATGTGGTTTACTGCCAGAACAAGCCTAAATCAGAATACATCATGTCTGAATACATGGATACATACTTTGAGGTTGGTATTTTTTTAAATAAAATATTCTAGTTATTGGATAATAGCAAATCAGTTTTTTCTATTTTGGCTTGAAGTAACGAAAAAAAAACAACTGATTTCTGTAGTCAATTCACCACATATTGCTAGCAGAAGACCTATTGGACATGTGCATTCATTTTTTCATTACCAGGAGCAACTTTTAAAAAATAAATGTCACTAACTCTCTGTTTTAAGTTATGGAATTAGTTATATTAAATATTACTTCAAAAAGTAGGTAATTTTTTTATCTTAATTTATTTTGGATTCTGTATTTTACAATATTCCATGATAGTGTAGGCATGTTTTTCCATTATCATATGAATTTAATGGTTTCTGTTATCTATTTCCAGGAGTTGCGAATTAAGTTAGGCCATAAACTTCAATTGTGTGATTTGTTGATAAAACCTGTGCAGCGGATAATGAAATACCAGCTTTTGCTGAGGGATATATGCAAGTACACAGAGCGGGCACAATTGAAGCAGGAGTTGGAATCCTTGCTGCAGGCTTCTCGAGTGATGCAGGTTGTACCCAAAGCAGCCAATGATATGATGGATGTAGGTCGCCTTCAGGGATTTGATGTAAGTTGTGGAATTACTAACTTGATGAAAATTAACTTTAAATGTTCCTTTTTAGTCAAAATCTTTATTAATATGCCACTGGGAAACTTAATTATTTAATTATTCCTTCATCCAATATGTACTCATAATAATAAGGTAATGGTGCTCATTGTCAGTTTTATTTTGGTCAGAAGTTTACGAAACATTAAAATTTTTTCTTTCTATAAATTACTTTCTGCATTTCATTTACTTTCCTGTGTATTTATAAATTTTTAATTTTAGAATATCGTAAGTTTCCGATTATAATACACATTTTTTTTCACGAAAAAATGAAAAAGTTAAGGTGTGTATTATACATGGTAACAAGCGCATCCAACTATTTTTAGTAAGGAAATAATTGAATATTTTCGGACATTTTAATAAATAAATTGTACATTTCAATGCATTTTGATAACATTTCTTTAAATATTGTTTTTCAAAAGAAAAATAAGAATAATTATTTATTTAAATTAAGCTGTCCGAATCAGTAAAGCCTCTGAATTCATTATTACTGCCCTCACTGTCCTCAAATAGTTTGTCAGTGATTTTGTGTTCTCTCTCATCGACTACATAAATGGCGTCGCCGAGAATGTCATCTTCATCCTCACTATCCACAATCATCATCCCATATGATGTCGTCTTCAGAACCTTCCATGGCGTTGCGAGCGACAAATATTATTTTACATACCTCAACCAGCTTGTATGAAGGCAGAGTCAAAATTAGACGTGATATTCACGTAAACTGCCTATCTTGCTTGGCGGCAAGGCAAAAACTTTTTCCAACTGATCACATTATGACACAATGCGACATTGAGACGTTGTTATACATTGTATTAATCTTTAAAGTGAGAGTCAAAACTATATAGACGTGAAGTTTTCGTAAACACTCGTACATATCTCACTTGGCAGCAAGGCAAGAACTGTCTTGATACTGGTAATAACCAAGTGAAAAATTACAGTGATCTTTTTATAAAAAATGTGTTGCGCATTATACATGGTGATAAGACATTTTCACAGTTCACTCGTAAAAACTTGGGTGTGTATTATATAGGGTGCATATTATAATTGGAAAATTACGGTAATTAGGAATTGCAAAATCAAATTTGAATGGGAGAATATTATCATGGAGCAACCCTTACTTAGTGATATTTCACATAATAAGTTACACAATTATGGTACTATGATAATATTACCTTCCCCTTTGCATATATAGCATGGATAATTTGCAGTTATGAACCCTTGGTCCAGTCTTTGCACCTTTCACTCACAATATTCAACAGTCATCTATTTGGCTTACCTCAGACCTTATGCTAATAAAGCAAACTAAACATGCAAGTAATATGTGCATTAATAGTTAGTTTTATGGCCATGTTCTATCACATGTTGTCCTTCATTTCGTTGCCTTCAGTCATTTGCACCGTGCAAATTGTGAATCACCTGGTTTAATTATGTGATTTCTGCACTACAATTTCATCATGTTTCAGACAGTATGTAATGATTATATAAATGATTTTGCTTTAAAATCTGAATGTATGGGTCAAGGACCTTTAAACTGATACCTCTTAGCCCATCATAGCATTTTTCCTGTGAAATTTTAAAATTAGCATTACAGCATTTCTCATAATGGTAAATTTATATGGGATAATTCAACATTGTTATTAATATGTATATGCAAGCTGTAAATCTGAACTAGTAATTAGTTTGATTATGAATGAAATGTTATAATCTTAGAAAAATATTTGGCTCTTGACAGCATAGTTTTCATGATTTTTATGTTAGCAGAAATATTTTTTCTTAACAGTTTGAATATTAAATGATTCCATCTCAGAAAGAAAAATTTTCATGTACTTTAGCAGTTGTGTATGCATCGGAATAATTTTTTTGGAGTTTCTAAAATTCTTAGCTAAACTTTTGAGTGTACTGTGAGCTTTCAAAGTACCGTACTTACCCGAAAGGAAGACAACCTCGAATTTAAGACGACCGCTAAAAAAAACAAGGTCTATTTACGAAAAACTTTTAAATATCCATCAACCCACTAAGAGCATGAATAAAAAAGGCATTGGCTTTAACATCTAACAATTATTCCTTTAGGTAGCAGTTCCCTAGACATTGTTTTGCGTTTTGAAATAACACTGCGGAAACTTCGTGCCATCCACTAACGCATCCAGCATTACCATAACGCATATGTTTTTCATTCCCGGAAGTTTTTATAGTGACACTTTTTGCGCCTTATTTGTTAACTATATTATTGGATGTCGAAATAAATAGGTGTCTCATCTACATTACCCATTTGGCCTAGGAGGTATTTGTGAATTTTAACCCAATTACATGATTCTGGAAAGCAATCAGTTTTTCCAGGTATTCAGAAGGTAGACGTTGGCAAAGAGAGGTTCTTCATCACAGGCTAAAGCCACTACGATACATCATTTGTATGCACCATCCATAACTAGCCTTGAATTCTTGAAGTGAGATGTTTAGCGATCTCTCTATTTCATGAGCTTTCAATCTAATGATTTCTTGCGATACTGGTTTTCTGTCTGTTCTTTGAGTATGCACAAAGTTTACTATTTCCTCTTCTAATTCATGAAATCGACCTTGTTTGGGTCCACTAAATGGTTTCCTTGTCGAGTTAGTACATTCAAGTTTCTCTTTTATTTGCTTCCACCTTGCACATTTACCACAGTCACATTATATTTCCTCCCGGCGTCATAATTATTAGTTTCTTCAGCATACTGCACCACCATTAACTTAAAATTTCTATCATAACTTTGTCTTATTCCTTTTGATACATTCCCTTTTACAGCCATGCCTTCCTTCTCTACACGATCTGCCATTTCAATCCTTTGGGGTAACTTATTTTAAAATTAAAAATAATGACTAATCTTCCCTTCACATTAAAACTTGGTGAAGCAAGTACTAATGGAGTGCTTTCATAAGCATTATATACACTTTAAAATTCAGATGTACTTTTGTCTGCCGCTGGTACAACAATCGAAAGGTAGCAGATTTTAAAATTGTATTACATAGACGTTTAAAATGTAACAAGATGCCTAAAATACAGCTGCTAATCCTTGCTTAACAGTTTACATTGTCACACATCAGATTTCCTACGCAGCCGTACACACACCCCTTCCATCAATACCTCTGAGGTACTTTTTTGTACTGTGTGCAACTTTAAGGACTATATGAATTTTTTATATATTATAATAATTAATTAAATGTATTGTTGTATGAATAAATAAATGCATTTTCATGGACATAAACTCGAAATCCAGGTGTTCCATGTTGTGTTTAAAATGCATTCATTTTTCCCACTTAAAACTTTGTACTCAATGTTAAGACTATCCCTAATTTTTTTGCGGACATTTTTTGAAAAAACCTCTTCCTTTCGGGTAAATACAGTAATATTTTATTGCCAAGTAAGTCTTCTAAAAAAATTTATATGAAATTTTCATTTCAAGTTTTCTGGCTTTTGTTTAAATTCAGCATAGATTTGGTGTGAGATTTAGTATAATGCTGTTTTCTTCGAAATGTTTTAAGGGGGCATGACATGCTAGATTACTGGCATACTCATATTTAAAATATTTTTAAATACATGATTTTTAATCTGGGTTTTTATCTTTTCATTAAAATATTTAATGATAATTTTCTCCTCTATCATGGAGAACCACGCTTCATTGAAGTACATATTTAGGAGCATTTGAGTTAAGTATATTTTGTATTTTTTGAAGAATGGGAGAAACACAATTACATAAGTTGATACATTGTGAATTATTTAATTATTCGAGTTATTTTTTCTTATAGGGAAAAATCACAGCTCAAAGGAAACTGCTTCTTCATGGTCCACTTACTTGTTATGAGGGTTCATCTACAACTAACTTTAAAGGAAAAGAACTTCAAGTATTTTTGTTTGAGCAAAACATTATCTTCAGTGAGGCTGTGGGAAAGAAAACTCAATTTATCAATCCTGTATATATCTACAAAGCTCACATTCAGGTAAGAAATTCTTCCATTCTTCCATTTAAGTTGATTATAAAGTCTTGGCATCTAATGAATAATCAGGTATTACCGTATCTGCCCGAATAGAAGCCGACCCCGGATTTAAGCCGACCCCCCAAAAATTTCCACAATTTTTTGGCGAAAACATAAATTTCATAGATTTTATGCTGAAGTGTGTTGGGCATTCATGCACATCTTAGAATACATTATTCGAGATCGAAGAAATGTGTGAGAAATTTAGTTGTTGACATTTTGGAATATTACTCCAATTAATAATTTTGCATCATTGAATAATGTTCCACATTCGGTGGCAATAATTTCATTCATCTTCATTTTCACAAAAGGTCAAATATAGTAACAGCGACCTCGCCAAGAAATTTTTCATCCAAGTCTATTTCCAATGAAATTAGCATTTATACTGCCTTAAGAAACTACATTTTTATAATTATACACATTCCATGTAAAGTTTTACCGAAATTCAAACAGTTGAGCATTCAAAGCCGTCAATGCTTTTTGCGTAATCGTCAATTTACGCAAGCGATCTCGCGAAGATATTTTTTCATCTAAGTCTATTTCCAATGAAATTAGCATATACATTGCCTTAAGAAACTGCATTTTTATAATTATACACGTTCCATGTAAAGTTTTACCGAAATTCAAACAGTTGAGCATTCAAAGCTGTCAACGCATTTTGTGTAACTGTCAATTTACGTAAGCGATCTCACCAAGATATTTTTATATATATTCATCGTAGGTCAAATATTTACTTTACAAAAAATATAGTACTATCATTTGAACGTGAAGGCAATGAGAGACTTAGAGATTTAACCATAACCCAAATTTTCCTTGGACTCGCATTTAAGCCGACGGGTGATTTTTTCATGATAGTTTTTGACAAAAAACATCGGCTTAAAATAATATTTAATGACTTAAATAAATCGTAAATTTACACAAGCGATCTTGCCAAGATATTTTTTCATCCAAGTCTATTTCCAATTAAATTAGCATTTACATCGCCTTAAGAAATTGCATTTCTATAATTATACACGTTCCATGTAAGGTTATACCGAAACTCAAACAGTTGCGCATTCAAAGCCGTCAACGCATTTTGCGTAACCGTCAATTTACGCAAGCGATCTTGCCAAGATATTTTTATATATATTCATCTTAGGTCAAATATTTACTTTACGAAAAATATAGTATAATCATTTGAACGCGAAGGCAATGAGAGACTTCGAGATTTGATCATAACCCAAATTTTCCTCGGACTCGCATTTGAAGCCAATGGGTGATTTTTTCATGATAGATTTTGACAAAAAACATCGGCTTGTATTCGGGCATATACGGTATATTTGTAGGTTTGGTAAGCGCCACATTTTTTTCCCTACCTTTTTAAGCCAAATAAATATATTGGATAAATCAATAAAGAATGTATTTTTGGCATACTAATACACAAATATTATAGCTGCTATTAAAAATTGTAATTTACAAGTTTCACCTTGACCACTGCATACTGAATAACTTGTCTCCCATTATTTCAGTGGATTCACTTAACATTCAATATTTTAATGAACTGATGATCCTTTAGTAAGTTAAGAAGTTTTTGCAAATCATAAAAAACTATTTTATCTAGCTCATTTTGACCCTTACTAGTTACATGACTAAAAGTTCTATTTCAAATGTATCAGTTATTTTACTTTTACATTTGCTAAACATGTTTGTAGTGTTTACCTTAATAGTTTCTCACAAATGCAAATCCCATAATGTCTTATATCACATTAGGAAATTTACTACTTTGTAATAGACAAAGTAGACTTTAGGCATTCTTTTTAAAAACAAAAACTGCTATTCAGTTAAACACAGTGTAGCTAAAATAGACAACATTTAAACTGACATGGCATTTTCATTGTTGAAATCAGTGACCAGATTCTGAAGAAGGATAACTGGGATGTAATAGTTTTAATATTTTTTAAAAGGAAGCAAATAATTTTACATTTTCAAACAACGTGTGCAGTATTATTACAGGGTTCATCAGGAAATTTTCAATGAAGTCTAATCAGATAGTATGACAAGTTATAAAAGAAAATACCAAGTCCTGAAAAAGTCTTTCTGTGTGCAGGTGATGCTCGATTTATGCCATAGATTATAGGATTATAGCGTAAATCAAATAGGCATATATCGAAAGTAATTTTCCAATAGCATGCATGTAAATTAAAGGAGTTGTGTTCCAAAACCTGGGCAAATTATTTGATTAGTTTAAGTTTAGTTTTCACCGATGTTTCAAATACTAAAATATAATTGGGAAAGTTATTCACATGCACAAAATTTCTAGAAAAATTATGAATACCAGCGTGATCGTTGAGCGCATAGGCTTCCTTCCGATTGCAAGCATTGTGAGACTTTTATGAATAGTTTTCTATACAGTAGGTTGTAGGTAGAGACGTTAACTTCAACTGCCTAAACTAACATTCTTCTATCGCTGCATTTTTCTCAAGGTATACTTAGGAAGATCAAACACTGGGCCCGTAGAATCTTCAACAGTAAACAAAGCTGATATGAAATTCATAAATTTCATTTCATAGTACCTTCATATTGAAATGAAAGTTCATCTCATCATAAATTTAAAGAAATGAAAGCATACGAGTGCAAAATCACTGCCACTATAAGAAAATTAAATCACGAGATATAAGAAAAGAAAATGCTAAATATACAATAAAGATAGAGGTTCTGAATTAAACAATAAATGTTATACCAAACATTATTTTATTAAAACACATGCAGGTAATTCAGTTATCAAAAAATTATTTATGCAAAATATAAATAAAGCTTGAAATATTCAGGTTGTCCAGTGTACATGGGATGACTGTAACAATGAGCTCGGCAGCTAAAATTGGATGTTATATCTTCATTATAAATGACGTTAAAATGAAAGCGCATATATTGAATTGGCATATAACAAGTGTCACCTATAATGGGATATAGCACTGAACATTGTGACATCCTGTTATTGAGAAAATGACTGCCAAATGTCAGGAAGAATGGAGAGTTTTAGTACTTTACTGTTGCTGAAGTTTTTAACCTCACTAGTAAATCTCCTTTCTACTCATGGACAGAACTGTGGTATGTTTAGATATTGCATTTTGTACTGAAAGGAGGCTTCATTCATAGGGTCTGTCCATATACGACTATAAGTAAGAGGTGCAATCCATGGATGAAGTTGTTGGAAATCATACTACATGCTAGATAAAAATGAAAATTTGGTCCTTATAAATCTAAGATACTTCTCATCAGAGCAAAGTAATGTAAATTTCAAACCATCATATTTTTTAAGAGAGTAGCTTGAGAAGACATTCTTATTTTAATGCTTAATTTGCCATTTAAGGAAAATGGTTGGTTTTAAAATAATTAAAACAATTGATTTGAAAATAATTAAAATAGTTGATTTTAAAATAATGTGTATTCTCAGGCTCATGCACACAAAAGGGCAACTTTATCTTATGTGTTTAGCTACTAAATTTTATTACGAATCTAGTGGAAATTTAGCTTGTTTGTTCAGTAAGGCATCTATGTTGATTGGAAAGGTTATTTACTTAAGAGTGTTGGAAGGAGTTATGCTAAACAAAAATTGTTCCTAAATGATTTGTTCTGTAATAATTACTCCAGGAAACTACCAGCACAGTTGCATACTAAATTTCTGCAGTAATAACTTTAACAAAACTTCTTCCTATTCTCTCCAGTCAGCAGATTTTTTAATCCAGCATATAAAATTACTCTTACTTTCAATAATATATTTTTTAAGATGTGTAGCTTTTATTTTTTAAATCAATATGCATTCAAATCTTAACTTTTTAAAAATTATTGCAGGTAAATAAAATGAGCCTGGAGGAAGTCTGTGATGATGGAGAATCCTACAAATTTGTGATACGGTCAACAGACCCACGTAAACCCAGCACGATGTTTGTGTGTCAGGGAATGTCCAAGGAAAGTAGGGACGAGTGGGTTGCTACCATACGCAACATTCTTCAAACTCAGAACGATTTCCTCAAGGCTCTCGAGTATCCCATTGCTTACCAGAAAGAACTAACAAAAGAAGTGTGATAAAATTTTCTTTTACCATTTCTTGAGGCTAACGTTTCAAAGCGCTTCTTGATCCAGCTTACACACAGCTTCTGATATTCGGTTCCTCTAGAAATAGGCCATTTACTCAATGGTCCATGAATATTCAGTATTTTCCCAAGGCTGCATGTTGCGGCATCTGTCTCCGTTATTCCCTTAAAAGGGTATAGTCTGCCATGGTGTTACTCGTTAAGCTCATGGATAGTTTTGGCCTTAAAAAATGAGGTTAATCCATTCCAGCTGCCATGAAGCTTAGAGTATGCGATATACGTAGCATCGGAAGGTCGTTTAACATGAAGGTGGAAGCTTATCAGCGATAAAAAACCTTTTATGCGGGAATTAATGTGAATTAAGGGAAGAAATATTGTAACATCAATCCAAGGAGGTGTAATCAGTTTGTGTCTGCCAAAATGTTTTGGTCAGCATTGGCTGCATAAGATCTGAGAGCAGTGCATAATCAATTGGAATATCGTGTAAAGTGGTCAATCGGTGCCACATGTTAATTATGGGTTGCTTCTACCTAGCAAAGCTAGTGTGACATGACTCACCCATGATGCAACCTTTTTAGGTCTATCTATCAAGAAACATAGTCCTTGCCTACAGGACTGAGACTGAGAAAAAAAAACGGACAAACAT
Source organism: Uropetala carovei (assembly GCA_036926305.1). Taxonomy (NCBI): domain Eukaryota; kingdom Metazoa; phylum Arthropoda; class Insecta; order Odonata; family Petaluridae; genus Uropetala; species Uropetala carovei. The sequence goes on along the minus strand of JAXCHB010000118.1, from coordinate 3,761,335 downwards.
TGTGTGGGTTAGGCTAGTATTTTTTAAAATCCTATATATAATTTTGGAAGTGTCCGTCCGTCCGCCCCTCTATCTCGAAAGCCATTTGTCCTAGAGATATGCGGTAAACTGCGTTTTGTTTATACAAGCTTGGAGGTCCCTAGAAAACTATTTACAGTTTCATAAAGTGCTATGCAAGGAAATTTGGAACATCTGAGGCGATCTTTTCTATTTGTTAAAAGCATTGTTGGCCAAAGAAAGATGGAGTTGTATTCTGTGGCTGCTGTGATTATGTTGATATCTAACCATCTGGAAAGGAGGATGTAACCCAGAATATGATTGTCACTTTAGCCTGCTGAACACTTTTCTCTCTTGTGAAAAGTTCATAAAAATTTTCCCCATTGTATAAAAAAATTGTGATCCTTTATGGACATGGCTTGACATGAAACAGAAAATCAATACTCTGCAGACCTAGTCCGTGTGTTATAAAAGACACATATGTGTTGTACATAAGAATGTATGTTTGTACATAAAATAAAGGAAAATTTTTTAATAGAATAAACTACTGATTTTCTATCTTAAGATATTGAGTTAGAATTTATTACCCACTTGACCCAATTTTGTATGAAATATTACTTGAACTGAATGACCACGAGTTGGAAAAAATATCAATTGCAGAGAAAGGATTAATGCTAAAAACTGAAAATGAAATACTATAGTTCACATTTTGGATATGCAGAAATTGCCATGTTTTAAGTATGGTATTTATTACCATAATATACCTTAAAGTACATTGGGCTCATAATGTAAAGTTGTTTATCTTATCCCTGCCTCAAACTGTAGAGCGTAAAATATGCAATGGGGGATATTGTATAGTAAATTATCTTTGGACATGAAACTGATGATCTTACATGCTAAGGTACGGGGATCATAACTTAATTTACTCAATAAGAACAGAAAAAGCTGCAGGTCAATGCTGGCAATGATATACAGGCAGTCCCTGCTTAACAGGAGTTCACTTAACACGAAATTCACTTGAGCACTATTTACCAATTGGGGAACTTCACTTTGCACAAAGAAGCTCTCATTTTAACATGAGTTGCAACACGATCCATTACGTTGAAAAAATAGAAATTAATGGAACGTATATATTAATGTATATTTATTTGTCCCTTGAAAGAAACAATGAAGGCAGTGGACATTATGGACATGATGAATGATTTTTTTTTGTTCAAACGGCCTTTCCTGGGACCTTGTAGAAGCAATTTGTACTGATGGTGCTCTTGCCATGTTGGAAAAAAAATCAGGCTTCACTGCTCTAATGAAAAAATTGAACCCAAATGTGATTACCACTCATAGCATCCTTCATCGTTATGCTTTGGCATCGAAGACACTTATGGCACAAGAGAGGCTTTCATTCCTTGCCATATTAGCGATAGAAAATAAAGTAGTAAAGACATGGACCTGACATTTGCCATTACTGAAATTAAAGCGAGAAAGTTGTTTTTTAAAATTATTGTTTTCATTCGTTATTTTATTCATTTTTATAAAGAGAGTGTGCTGCCTCCCCAGCCAACCAATAGGCCATCAACCTGCCAGTCTGCCCCTGACCATAGTATTTGAAATAATTTCATGGATGATAGTCTTTGTAAAATTTTATGGAATATAGTCTTTGAAAATATTCAAAGAGTACACTGAAAATATACCTAATGATTATAGTCATTGAAAAAATTTCAGATTATACTTTAAAAAATTTCAAATACTATAGTTTTTTGAAAAATTTCAAAGCTTGTTCTCAAAAAATATTTTTTGAAACAATTTTGAAGGCTACGGTCTCTAAAAATTTCATGGACATTAATTAATCTTTAAAAAATTTCATGGATTATAGCTTTTGAAAAAATTTTCAAAGATTAAAGTCAGAGTCAAATTGGCCCGATGGTTTGCTGGTTGAAAACTGGTAGACCATGGCAAAAATGTGTATAACCCAAAAATTTGGGTAATCAGAATTTTAAAAAATTGCAGTAAAAAAATATATGTCCTCCCCGGAAAGAGAGTGGGCCACCTCTCTATCCCGACCAGTGGGCCGTTGACCTGCCAGTCCGCCCTTGACTATAGTATTTGAAATAATTTCATGGACTTATAGTCTTCGTAAAATTTCATGGACAAAAGTTCGAAAAAATTTCCTGGATTATAGTATGACAAAATTTCATGAACGTCTTAAAAAAATTTCATGGTTTATAACCTTTGTAAAACTTTTCAAGGATTATAGTCTTAGAAAAAAGTTAAAAGATCATGGAAAAATTTCATTGATTAAAGTCAGAGGTGAACTGGCCCGACGGTTTTTTGAAATACAGGGGATCCCCGAGTTACGAAAGGGTTGTGTTCCAAAAGTTTGTTCATATTTTGTTCGGAACTCAGAACAAAATTCCCCATAAACACAATCCTATAATTGGTGGTTAGGTTCCCAACCAAAACAACGAAAGTTTATTTTACCCTTAATTAAGTTTAATTTTACCCTTAATAAAGTTGAAATGATGAATCTTTATGATGAATAACAGTAGAAAACAAAAAACTGTTGCAATATGTACCATTAACAAAACAAGAAAATAATCAAATAGAATACAAAATAGTTTTTATTTACCTTGAATGCTGGTGCTGAGTAGCGTATTATAAGTGGTTTTCTTGAGGAGAAATAGATTTAAATAGACGAAGTCGAGGAAGTAGGAAGAAACTTTTCTGATGATGGAGGAGGCTTATGGGAAATCGTGAGGGCCATAGAACTGGATGGAACAGGCTCATTTGGGACACTTCTTTAAATATGTTTCTATTGAAGTTTGGACAGCTGCTTTCTTGTTCGCACGATATATTTCCTTGTAACATGTAAGGGAATTTGAGACAGCTCTGGATACTGATTGTGAGGCAAATCTTGCACAATCTGGATCTTGCTCCTTGAGCGGTGCCAAGCCGCCTTCAATCATCACGAAGGCCTCAGCCATTTATTTTGGTATGAATTTTTTGAGTGTAGGTGTCTCAGCCACAACTTCTGCCATCTCTTTTTCAGACATCTTTTGTGCCTCCAGTTGCATCAGGTCATCATTCGAGAGATTCTCAGCATGTGGATCCAACAACTCCTCAACATCTTCCATATCAAGTTCAAGATCGAGTTGCTTTCCCATGTCAATTATATTTTCAGTGACCTTTTTCAAAGTCCACTCAATCCCTTTAAAATCAACAACAAACTGAGGGCAAAGTTTTTTCCAGACCCCTTTCATGTTGGTCTGTGTGACTTCATTCCAGGACTCACTAATATTCTTTACCGCGCTGTAAATGTTGTAACCTCTCCAGAAATCTTTTGAGAGTAAAATCCTTTTCTACTTCTGTAGCCTTAATTGCCTGGGAAAAGGTTCAGCAGGTGTAATGAGCCTTGAAGACCTAATAACTCCGTGGTCCATGGGTTTCTGCAAGGAGGTTGTGTTAGGAAGCCGAAACACAACCTTGATGTCAGGATGAAAATCGTCTAGGAAAACTGGGTGCCCATGTGTGTTGTCTAACAGAAGAAAAATTTTGAACGGAAGATCATTTTTGGCACAATAAAGTCTAACTTCAGGCACAAAATATTGAAAGAACCAGTCTTTGAAAATTTCACATGTTATCCAAGCCTTGGGATTACACTTCCAAATAACAGGCAGGGAAACTTTCAAAACACCCTTCAATGCTCTAGGATTCTCAGATTTGTACACCAGGAGTGGCTTCAGTTTATAATCTCCGGAAGCATTCCTCCCAATCAAAAGAATTAATCGGTCTTTCGCAGCTTTAAACCCAGGCATAGTTTTCTCTTCGTTGGATAAGTACGTTCTCTCTCACATCTTTTTCTAAAAAAGGCCTGTCTCGCCGACATTGAACACTTGACGAGCACTGTATTTTCCCTCCTCAACTATAGCAGCAAATGTCTCCTGAAAATTACTGGCTGCTTTTTCATCAGCACTAGCAGCTTCCCCACTCACCTTAATGTTGTGTAAATTTACCCTAGCTTTAAACCTATTAAACCATCCACGACTTGCCATAAATGGTCAAGCAGAAGAATCACTGACATCCAATTTCTTGATTGTCTTCATACAGACTAAGAGCCTTCTCTTGTATTAAATTAAGGCTAATAGGCACCTTATGCTGATTTTGCTCCTCAAACCACAAAACCAACAATTTCTCCATGTTACCAATAACATAACTTCTTTTCCTTGTTATTATGGTTGATTGCATGGGTGTAGACACCTTCACATGTTCCAAAATTCTTGATTTATCTTTGATTATCGTCCCAATCGTCGAACGATTTAAACCAAGCAAGTGGCTGATCTGTGACGGCATTTCTCCTTTCTCAGAGCGTTTTATCACATCCAGTTTCATTTCAAGGGTTATGGCTTTCCTTTTCTTTAATACAAGTTTGTTATCAGCAATACTCTTCTGCTTATCAGTCATGATAAGGCTATTTTAAATCACAATTTAAATCAATGTTCAGTTTTCTTGCTCGGAATTTAACGAACTCAGTAAATGTACAGGATCACCATGTCTCTGAACATATCACACACGGTTGATAGGCGCTACTGGATGGGGAATGATGAGGGCACGCACTCCTCTTGCCTCGAAGGTGATTCTACTAAGCCTTTCACACTTAGGAAGCAGAGGAAGAGGGTTTTCTTTATGCTGAGTAAAGTTGGGATTAAAATGTGGCACAGACGATGGTTTCATCAATGAAATGGAGGAATCATTAACCTAGCTACAGAGAATCTTATTCTAAACCCTACTTCACCAAGCCATCCTAAAGGTGAGATCTCACTTTAAAAAAATAACACCATGCCATGCTTCTGCAGATCTCCATTTAACTTGATTTCACTTATATGTATAACCCAAGTCACTCCATTCACTCGGATGCAGCTGTGTACATACGCCAGATCAATCTGTTTATTTAAACATCTCGCCCTTTTATAGCAGTTAATCCAACGATGCCTTGTTAACAATTTCAGATGATTGTATATAATAGATACAATATATATACGCAAAAAATACTTTTTGTTTGTCATAACTACCATGATTACACAGCAAGTTATAAAGAAATCCCAGAAGAAACCTACATTTTTGTATTTAAATTTTAAAAAATCCGCCCAAAATATCCTTAGATGGGCATTTAAATTTCACAGTTCCTTTGTTTGTAAGTACGGGTTGTTCGTAAGTTAGACGTTCGTAACTCGGGACCTCATGCAGGGCCGGCGCAAGAGTATCTGACGCCCCTAGGCAAAGAAAATTTAGGCGTCCCTATACATTGTCTATATATATATTGTCATACTCACACAAGCTCACACATACACATACACATGTGGATATTTATAAAAATAATATCATTATGAACATTTTAAAATTTTTTTATTAATTAACACTAATACATTTGTATACATATATGATTACTCCTAATATCTGTATAGCAAGAAAATTATTACATCTTAAATATAAAAATTATGAAAAATTAATTTTTCGGGCTTTTGCTTTGGCGAAGTTTTGAATTAATTCATCTATATCGATTGTAGATGCAATTTCATGCTCTATAGATATTATTGCTAGACCAGTGAGTCATTCCTGAGCTATCGTAGAGCGAGTGTATGTTTTTATAAGTTTTAATTTTGAAAAACTTCTTTCTGAACTTGCTACCTATACTGGCAATGTCGCAAAAATTCTCAGAGCAAGAAACACATTTGGAACACTTTTCTAAATTATTTTTGCATATGTATGTCAATAACTGTAACTTACAAGTATCTGTGATAGACTAAAATAAAAAAGTAAAGCGCAACCTAAAATCTAAAATGAAAATCGAAATATACGCCATTCATAGACTTATCGTTATTGACGTTCGTTGCTTTATTAATTATAACATAACCGTTAACTTTGTAAGACATTTTAGTTGTTTTTTTTTAGTCTTATTTCTGAGAATACGAAGATTTAACGATCTATCTTTTCTTTGTTTATCAGTAAGACAGGCACCCCCGTATCTTGGCGCTCCTAGGCGATCGCCTAGGTTCGCCTAATGGTAAAACCGGCCCTGACCCCATGTACATTAGTCCATGAAATTTTTTCAGAATTTCGTAATTGAAATTTTTTTAAGACTCTTGTCCATGAAAATTTTACAGACCATAGTCATTGAAATTGTTTGAGAGTCTCCTCCACCACATTCAGTCAGCTTTTTCTTGGTCTTTCTCTCCCTTTTGATCCGCATACTCTACCATCATGTATCAATTTAGTCACCCGGTTCTAATCCATTCTCTCCACATGCCCAAACCATAGCAGCACACCCCTTTCATACTGACCTCTTAAAGTTTCTTTCATTCATCACCCAAGTATTCCTGACTCTGTCTCTCCTGGTTTTCCCACACATGCTCCTCATATAACCCATTCCAACTGCATTCACCTTACTCATGTGTTTCTTCTGACACACCCACATTTCGCTACCATACAACAAGGTGGGTACAAGCACACTTCTATACACAGATATTTTTGCTTCCTTAGACACTTCTTCACGATTTAGTACTGACCACATGCTACCCACCACTTTTCTACCCGCATTCACATGCCTTTCTATCTCTCCATCTATTCTTCCATTCTTAGAAAACATTCTTCCCAAGTACACAAACACATCCACCTGTTCAACAACTTCACCATTTATGCGCAGTCTACAGTCATTCAATTCATTCATTCTATCAAACACAACAACCTTTGTTTTTGTCACATTGATCTTCAGATTCATTCTCTCTGTAACTTCAGCCATACTATCTAACATTCTTTGCAACTCATTCAGAATTTCAGATATCAACACAGCATCATCAGCATACAACAACACCCATACATTCACTTCCCCAATCCTCAGACCATTCGTATTTGCACAGGATTCCCTCACACATTTATCCCTAAACACATTAAGCAGCCAAGGAGACATCACACACCCTTGCCGAACACCACTTTCAATCTTAAACCAGTCACTCAGCATACCATTTATTCTTATGCGAGCCTTACTTCCTGAGTAGACTGCTCTCACTGCATTCACTAACCAGTCATTCACTCCATACTTAGCCAGAACATTCCACAGGTCATTTCTGTTGACTCTGTCATAGGCCTTCTCCAAATCCACAAATGCACAATACACTTTCCTTCTCACATTCATACACTTCTCGATTACTTGTTGGAGAGCAAAAATCTGATCAGAACACCCCCTACCTGGTATGAAACCACATTGTATCCCCCAAATTTTACTCATAGTAGCCATTCTAACCTTTTCAATAAGTACTTTACCAAACACTTTCCCAGGTATACTCAATAAACTAATAGCTCTGTAATTCTTACATTCTACTTTACTACCCTTCACTTTGTACAAAGGAACAATGATGGCATTCTTCCAATCATCTGGTACAACTGTAATGTTAACACACAAATTAAATAAATCGCTCATCCAACTCATAAGTAAGCTACATCCATATTTCAGCATTTCACCCGTAATTCCATCCATGCCTGCAGCCTTCCCATTCCTCAACATTTTCACACGCCTTAATCTCACGTTCGTCAACTCTTTCTTTACTGGACACATTCATACAGTCAGTATCACTTTGGATGCCTAACTCTTCAGAACTACCTCCATACAAGTCTTCAAAATACTCCTTCCAACATTGTCACTTCACATTCATTCCACACTGTTTCTCCATCCTTATTTACAATCCCATTCATTCCATTGTTGCTGCCCTGTCTTGCCCTTTTTATCCACTTCCAGAATAACTTCTTATTCCCTTCAAAATCATTCTGCATCTTTACAGCCTCATTCAAACATACTCGTTCTTTCCTTTCCTTAACTGCATTCTTAGCAGCCTTATTTTTCTTCCTGTAATCATCATGCAGAATCCTTCTTTCATTATCATTCCTTGCAGCAATCATCCTCTTATATGCCTCCTTCTCATTAACTGCTTCGCTCACTGTTTCATTCCACCAAGCATCTTTTTCATACAGCCCACTAAAGTCATTCCACACACCTCTGAAGCACACTGTGTAACATTCTCTTTCAGTCTATTCCAAGCATCTTCCACATTTCCTTTCCTTATATCCTCTTCCCATTCAGTCTGCTGGGCAGTTAATTTACATTGCAACACATTCATATACTTGATCTTTACCTCACACTCTTGCAATCTCTCTACTTTCACTCTAGTCTGTTTCACACCCTTACTCTTCCTCAAGGTCCACTTCCTTTCAAGATCCACTCTAGAGACAACAAAAAATGGTCTGTCCCACATTCAGCTCCTCTCATCACCCTTGTATCCTTCACCTGATCTCTCAGTCTTTCATCATACAGAACTAAATCAATCATACTTTTTGAGTCACCCCTCTGCCATGTATACATGTGGATGTTCTTATGCTTATACCATGTATTTGAAACAAACAAACTCTTTTCCATGCAAATTCCAATCAAACTCTCACCATTATCATTTACTCTGGGGTCACCGAAGGGGCCCACCACTTTCTCAGTGCCCTCCCGTCTGACACCTACCCACCCATTCATATCACCAAGTACAATTATTCTCTCACCTGCATCACAATTATTCAACACATCTCTCAATTTCTCCCAAAACTCATCTCTAACTGTTTCCCTCTCACTATCCACAGGAGCATAACATGCAACCAACAGAATTCTATGAATTCCTACTTTCATACGAACACACAACAATCTGGGTGACACAAATTCATACTTTCTCACATACATTTTAGCTCTTTCGTTCAGAATCAAACCAACTCTTTGACTCCCATATGTACACATCCACACCAGACAACAGAGCCAAATTACCATCATTCATTACCATAGCATCACTCCTCTTCCTTTTTGTCTCACATACACACAGCACATCCAATCCTTGTACATTCATTTCATTCACCAACTCATGTTCTTTGCCATACACTCCTCTAACATTCCACGTGCCTAACTTCCACTCACGTAAGTCGTCTAATGATGGGCCAACCAGTTTTGACCTCTGCAGCCCATCATGGCTTTGGTCATCCAAGGCTTTTCGTATGGCTTTGTTAGTAATGGTAAATTAGAGTAGACTAGGTTACCAGCCTAAGTCGTACCCGTGCCAACGCTAATGGTAAGGCACATTACCGGTCAGTATTGGCACATTTTGGCCAGACTGCCACAAATGCAACTGAAGCTCAGTATTACCCCAAGCATGCTTATGCTATTCTGTACAAGCTAGGATCCCTATTAGAGACTACCTTGCAAGCCAGCAATCTGTTGCCCACATCCTACCACTAGGAGGTACATTATTTATATATAGATTTTATTACTATTTATATATATTTATATACATTATTTTGTATTATTTCATACTATTTTATAAGTTTTTATCCTATTTTATTTCATTTCATATTATTTAATCACATTAATTAATATTATAAACCTATAAAAAATACTACATTAAGTCTATTCACCATCACTTTCATGTTTTTGAAATCTTGTTCATTTTATTCAGATGTTCTTTCTTGACATCAAAACCTTGTGTCTTCTCAAATCATCTATATTTTTAGACTATTTTGTAAATCCTTTCTATTTATATAGTTTAGGACCTAAACTTTAGGTCATAGTTCTTTCATAAATAGGTTGAAGGTTACCATTTAAAAACGTCCCTAGAATTTTACAAAAATTTTTTCTTTTACATCATCCAAAAGTCTTTGAATCTAAAGACAAATCTTTGAGGTTGGCAACACTTAACTGAACAGAAAACGTAGAGTAGGGGAAAATTAAAATTGTTGGTGCTGACATCAGGTCGAGAGCAGGCAACTGTAGTAAACTGATTTACATGTATTTCAGAGTTGAAACTTGACTAGGCCATATGCAGACCCATACTAGTTTGTTGAACACCAAATTATACTCTGACATGGGGTCACAGATTTCCGTATACATTTCTATAAGCGTGCGAATTTCAGAATGAAATATTTTTTACACAGAATTACCTTTGGAATTAAAATGTAATAATAAAAACAAATGCAGATTTATTTAAAGAATAGGAACCACAAAAAGAAAGGTGAAATATTGTTATATCATTTATTACACCAGAAATAAGTTATATATAATAATCAGAACTGAACTTCGGTTTGTTAAGAAACCATCTTCAGAGGGGAGGCCTGCACTTGACATTGTATTTGCTGCAACTACAGTAGAACTCGGTTATAACAGCATTCAAGGGACTGGAAATTTATTGTCATTATAACCGAGTGTCGTTATAACTGAGGTGCACAGGAACATAGAACAAGTTTCCAAATTCTAAATTTTATATTATGATCTAATAAGTACATTAAACATTATATTATATTATGACATAATACATTATTATTACAAAAACATTACAAATAGGCCATTGGCCAGGTGGCAATGTATATACAAGCTTTATAAAGGTTGACATAAATTCAACAATTTAAAATAAACAAGTTTTAAAAATTTCCTCAGTGACCCTCAACCTTTTTTTTAATAACCATGAGTTTGGAAAGGGATTTAAAATTCCTTCAGGGAGGTCATTCCACTCTCTTGCTGTTCTTTGTACAAACGAATATTTTCCCATGTCTTTTTTGTCAGTCCTAGTACTAATTTTGTGATTGTGGTCATTTTTTCCTCGAAAGCTTGGTTGAGAAATTCTTTTTCTCAGCCCCTGCAGAGCGGGATTGCCTGTATACTAGAGCTGTCAATAATCGATTTTCGAAAACCGATTCTACTTACCGATTTTCGACCGCCGTTTTGAAAGTCGAAAACCGAAAAATCGAAATCGATTTTTACCGAAAAGTCGAAATCGATTTTTTTTACCGAAATGTCGAAATCGATTTTTTTCACCGAAAAGCCGAAATCGATTTTTTTACCGAAAAGTCGAAATCGATTTTTTTCACCGAAAAGTCGAAATCGATTTTTTTACTGAAATGTTGAAATAGATTTCTACTGAACTATTGTAGTCGGTCTTCTGGATGTCTACATCGATTTTCTCAAAAAAGCCTACAGTATGTAACCGTGGAACGAAGTGACACCGCATCGTGTCCGTTGTCTATGGTAACCCGATGTGCTACGGGTCTGAAATTTGGAATGTAGGTAGAACTCCGGGTGAAACAAGTTCGAAAAATAAAATTCTGAAATTCATACTCCAGAACAGACATATAATGTAATGGTGAAGGCTCACTTATAAATACTGCTCCTACTATATCATTTTATTTGGAGTAAGATTAAGTAATGATTAAGTTATAATTAAGTAAAATTAAGTAATGTAGATGTATGATTGTAGCAGTAAATGTAAATCATCTTCTGTGTTTTTCATCCTATTATGAAAATATTACTGCTGTAATAATAAGATGCAGCTTACGAACAAGGATTACTGTAAAGTGCTTCCTTTTCAAATCCTAGAAGAATTTGCCGTTTCTTATTTCACCGCCAAGATGAAAACGTCGCCTGCTGGGAAACGGAAAGGTCCGAAATAGCCTTGAATATCCACGGGTCCATCTGCAATTGTCCGCTTTAATTATCCTTTATTTTTTATTTATAATGGTATTTGTCAGACCAAAGGGCAGTGGGGTATCAGCGTCACACAGCCTTGATTGTTTTTGTGGAATGAGAAAATGAAAGAAAGGAAAATGGAAGAAATGCAAACCTCGATGCATCCTTTGTGTAGAGATTGCCATAATCGAATGATTTCCATAATAGTATGTTTTTTAATTATTATAAATCGAAAAAAAATAGTGTTTTTTAATCATTTTAAATCGAGAAAAACGACATAGACATCCAAAAGACTGACTTCCCCAGTTCACTAAAAAAAATCGATTTCGACTCCTCGGTAAAAAAAATCGACTTCGACTCCTTGGTAAAAAAAATCGATTTCGCCTTTTCGGTAAAAAAATCTATTTCCGGTAAAAATCGATTTCGATTTTTCGGTTTTCGACTTTGACTTACTGACTTTTCGATTTTCGACGGTCGAGGCCCTACTGTATACATACTATGAAATTTAACAATTCTCTTATTCTTCCTCCTTCTCTCCAAACTTTCCCATCCCAGGTTATTTAACATAGAGGACACACTGTCAGTTTTTTTGAACCGCCCCAAGACAAACCTAGCGGCTTTACGTTGGATCCTTTCCAATTTCTTAATCTGCTCATTATGGTAGGGATCCCATACACTTGACCCATATTCTAGTATGGGTCTCACCAAAGTTTTATATCTTAATTCTTTAGCGGATTTACTACTATTACGCAGGGCCCGCATCACAAAATTCATATTCCTAAAACTTCTTGAAATCAATTCATCTATATGAGCATCCCAACCCAATTCCCTCGTTAATTTTATTCCTAAATACCTTATAGTATCAACTTGGGGAATTTTTTTACCCTGTACATAAAGTGAAAAATTTCCCCTAATTTTTTTCTTTGAAAAAACAATTTGTTTACTTTTACTAATATTTATTGCCATTTTATTTACCTCCATCCAATCTGATAAAACATCTACATCACCCCGTAATATTGATAAGTTCCTTGCAGTTATCATAACTCTGTATATAATGCAGTCATCAGCAAATAGCCGAATTTTTGACTTAATTAATTTGGTAAGTCATTAACATACATAAAAAATAGCAGCGGCCCCAGCACACTGCCTTGGGGAACACCTGAGGTCGCCTCAGTTTCCTCTGAAACAAAATTTCCTATCCTTACTTTCTGTTTTCTATTCCTTAAAAAATTTATTGTCCGTCTTACCACTCTTTTGTCCTGTCCTATCTCCCCAATCTGTACTACTGTGCTGGTGGTCTACCATATCAAATGCCTTTTTTAGATCAATTACTACTCCATTAACTTCCATCCCTTTATGCAATTCATCTGCTATGTCTTGGCTTAGCCCTAAAAGTTGGTCCTCACAAGACCGCTCTTTTCTAAAGCCGAATTGGTTTTCATGAAACCAATTATTACTTTCACAAAAGTTCCTTATATAATCTGCCATTATTCTTTCCATAATTTTACAAACCAAAGATGTCAAACTAACAGGTCTATAATTTCCTACTTCCGTTCTACTACCTCCTTTATAAATTGGAATAATTTTGGCAGTTTTCCAATCAAGCGGTAAACATTCATTATTTAGTGACATCTGGAAGAAAGCTCGAAGATACGGTAGCATAACTTCCTCTGCTAATGTCAAGATTTCATTTGGAATCCTATCAGGTCCGCAAGATTTATGCTTCCTTAGGGCCTTTAGCTTATTTAATACTTTATTATAAGTTATTTTTAATTCCTGCCCTTTCATAGCATTTCGACTGAAATCTTCTCCGACAGTGGTAGGGGGTTGTAACACCTCACTAAACCATTTATTAAATTCGTTGGCCTTATCAACATCGTTAATTATCACTTCGCCTTGTTTGTTTTTAATAGTTTTAATTTGTTCTTTATTCCCCTTACACCTGCGTATATATTTGTAGAATTTACTACTATCATTTGATTGAAGCATGTCTATTAAATATTTATCATGAGCAGCCTTTTTCCTTCTATTAGATCTCTTATTAACCTCTTACAATTATTTCTTTCAATCAGTCCTTGTTTATGCTTGCAATACACTGCCCTTACTTTCCTTTTCATCCTCTTTATGGACACATCATAATACTCAGGATCAGAATTATTTTTAATTATTTTTTCAGGCACAAATTTATCCATCGCTTTATATAATAAATTTTTAAAGTTAACCCAAATAATATCCACTGTATTCCCATTTTTCACCCATTCCAAAAAATTTTTTTCTAAAACATTTTTATACCCAACTTTGTCCGCTTTATGATATTTCCATACTGTTCGTGGCAACTGCCCATATTCTTGCCCTATTTTTTGATAGTGGACTTCAATACCAACTGCCTCGTGGTCACTTATTCCCGGAAGGACTTCACAACCCAATAAAAACTCACTTGGCCTTAAGAGAAAAACATCTAAAAGTGCCCCCTTTCTTGTTGGGACCTCCACTACCTGTTCAAATCCCCCATGGTGTATAAGACCATTAACTAGTTCTTGAGCCTTTCCTCTTCCCCCTGCATCTCCGCTCCAATCAACGTCTGGTAAATTTAAGTCTCCTCCTATAACCGTATCCTTCCCTTTATTCTCACAGCCCACAAAATTAAGTAACTCTTCCAAAATCAAAAAATCTTCACTCAGTTTTCTATAAACCACTATTATATTCAAAATTTTACCTGTTTTCTTCTCAATTAGTTTTACACATAAAATCTCAGTATTATCTGCAATCCATTCTATCCCACTAAGCAAACTTTCTTTAACGCAAATAAATATACCGCCCTCCCTTGTGTCTCTGTCTCTTCTATATACCGTAAACCCATTAGGAAAAATCTCTAAAGAATTAATATCCTCTCTCAACCAAGATTCGGTTCCAATGACCACATCTGCACCATATCCTTCCATCAAAGTTTCTATTTCTTTAGCTTTATTTACAACACTTCTACAATTTACTTGAAGGATTTTTAATCCCTTACCTTGTTCCTTCTGTTTCCCACCAGAACAACATTCATCTCCTTTGTCCAAATGATTAGTGAAATAATATGATTTCTCAGACTTCTGTAGACCAACGAATCTTCTATCTCTCACTCTGCAAGGGTATTTATTTGGTTAGAACTAACATGTGGCGCAAACTCGAGATATTTTGTACCGGATGAGTCTAAGAGTGCATTTTGCTCACAATGTAGGACGAGGTTTAGGAGTGAATTTTTTCTTGGAGGGAGAAGGAGGGGGTAATTATCCCCCTGTATCTACCATTGCCTTCCGGTCACTATTCCATGGGCGTCTTTTCGAGGTCATCCGATTTAGTGATGCTTAACAACCAGGCCACAGAGCTTCAAAAATTAAAAAATGGCTCATACAAACCACACTGAGTAAAGAGTTCCCCTGTTCGATCTCTCCCCACCTGGGTGGTCAAGAGGCTGCCTTTGGTCCTTCAATGTATTGGCAGTCAACAAAAATTAATAATAAAACCTGAATCATATACTGACATTTATATTATATTATTTTTCTTCTCACCCACACATACAAAAATGTGTTGTGCCGACACTGTGCTTACACATACAAATATTTGTTACTTACTAACTTCCATTCTCGCTATAACTGACTGCGATAATACATTATAACGAGGTGAATATATTGCATTATTGTAGAAACGGGGATGGGACCTGAAGTACCGTATTCACCCAAATCCAAGACGACCCTGAATCTAAGACGACCCCCCATTTTGATGATTCCAAAAGA
Organism: Uropetala carovei; assembly: GCA_036926305.1. Lineage (NCBI taxonomy): Eukaryota > Metazoa > Arthropoda > Insecta > Odonata > Petaluridae > Uropetala > Uropetala carovei. The sequence goes on along the minus strand of JAXCHB010000118.1, from coordinate 3,746,032 downwards.
GAAAAAAGCTCAAATTGACCTTCATGACTACAAAAATTATAAATCTTGTGAAATATTTATTTTCTCTTATACTTTTCTTGAATTGAACATTTTAAAATCATAAGATCATATCACAAATAGAACCATTCAGGTTTTCAAACAAATTAAATGGTAGCATTCATTTTAAGATAACATTAAAAATAAAGTAAATACATTGAAAGAATACACTCATTTCAGGACAACAAAAAAACATTTCAATCCAAGTGCTGCATAAAATCATTTTATTGTGTTAGTCATCATCACTGTCTATGCAACCTTCACTATTTTCCTCACGCTCACTATCTTTATCACTCTCAACTTCATCATCAGTCTCCCACAAAACATCATCCTCTCTCCCATCCATGGCATTAGATAAGCAGCATTTCTTAAATCCTTTCACTATTACTTTTGCATTTATTTGTTGCCACGATGCCTTGATCCATTGGCAGAGCATTGCAACTTCAGGTTTCTTAAGATTTCCTTTTGGTGTTAAAGTGTGAGTTCCACTCTGTAACCACTCAGAATACAAAACCTTTAAATTATTTTTAAAACACTTATTGACAGCAACATCTAAAACTTGAAGTTGCGATGTCATTCCTCCAGGTATTACAATAAGATCAATATTCATCGCACTCATTATGTTTTTAATTTCAGGAGATGTGTCCTTGAATGCATCCAGTGAAAGCATTGCTCTTTGTTTCAGTAAAGCTCCTGGCCGTCTATTCCACACCACATGTAACCAATCTCTCATTAGTTCTTTAGTCATCCACCCCTTTTCTTGACACCTAACTATTATTCCACTTGGCAAATGTTTCTTAGGCATTGTTTTCTGCTTTAGAGTCACATATGGTGGTAATTTAGTCCCATCTACTAAAACCGCCAACATTACCGTGACTCGCATTTTTTCGTTGCCTGTAGTTTTAATTAAGACGGACTTCGCACCTTTTTGTTCACAGTATAATTAGCTGGCATGCAGAAGAAAACCGGAGTTTCATCGGCATTTCCTATTTGGCTCAAAAGGTAATTATTGGTTTTTCTAAGTCCAATTACGTATTTCTGGTAAGCGAGAAGTTTTTCAACATAGTCTTCTGACAATTTCTGACACAGCGAAGTTCGTCGCCGTAAAGAAAAATTATTTCATCGCCGTAAAGAAAAATTATTTCGTCGCATCATTCTCACGCACCAACTTCTGCTGGCCTTGAATTCTTGCAATGATATATTAAGTCCTCTAGTAATTTCATTAGCTTTAAGTATAATACTTTCAGTCGAAACAGGCATACCGTTCTTCCTCATGGTGCGCACAAACTTTACTTCTTCTTCAATGCCATGAAATCGGCCTAATTTTGGACCACTGAGCGACTTCCTTGTGGCTTTGGCATTTTCTAGTTCCTGTTTTGAGAGTTTCCATCGACGCACATTTGCCTCAGATACACCGAACTTTCTACTCGCATCACAGTTATTAGTTTTTTGGGCGTAATTTATCACGATCAGCTTAAAATTTGTATCTTAGCTCCGTCTAATTCCTTTGTTAACTTTCCTTTTGCACTCGTGCCACGTACTTCAACATGATCTGTCATTTTAACTTAAGGGTTGTGCATTTAAATCAAGAATGCACAACTCAAAATTACTGTCACACTTAGTGAATCGCGGTGCGTCGTTTGAAAGGGGAATCCCAATGATTTCCGCTCTCATTTGTTTTGACATTGCGGTTGGCATTACGTGCAAGGTGAAAGTACGTCTCTGTGTTATGATCGTCGACGATGATTATTAGTCTAAATAATTATTATTCCCGTCATGTTTTTCTTATTGTTATTACTATTTGTTTATTTCACGTCTTTATGTACGTACTTGAATTTGCTGTTGTGAATTGTTTACTCTAATATACCATTTGTTGTAAAAACCATTGATTAAATGCTTAAATATACTTCGTATTCGAATGTAAGACGACTCTTGATATTTACAGCTGAAAATTTGGAAAAAAAGGTAGTCTTAGATTCAGGTGAATACGGTATATGTTGTTATATCAGAGTTGTCGTATTAACTGAAGCTGTTATAACCAAGTTCTATTGTAATATGTTATGTTATATTGTTTTTATTTTTTGACTATAGAGATGTATTCATAAAATCCTGAGATAGTGCGAAAAAATTATTTTTTCAACTTTTTGGGGGCCCTTACACATTTGGGGCCCTAGGCGTGTGCCTAGTGCACCAATGCCTAAAGTAAATTATCATCACTTTTCTAACTTTGTGATATTAAAATACTTGTGTTAGCATTTAAAATATTGAATTTTATATGAAGTTTAAGCTGTTTTCATTATCTGCATCTACTGCTATAAATTCTGAAGTATAGGATGCAGGGAGGTTTTTGGTCTCAAATTTTAAGAAAATTCAATTTACCTACATGTAGGAAGCTTATGTATTCCAGAATTTGATCGTACCAAATATAATGTATCATTTAATGATAACAACTTAACATAAACCTTTGTATGCCATCATTAAATGAAAAAATTTTGTGGTACATATCATATTATGTATGAAAGAGCAAAAGTGGTTTGATGAGAATATCACTGATAACTGGATGGAGTGAACTTGGAAAAGAAGGTCCAGTAGAATGTGAGAAATCTCTCTCTTACAATTAGCCTTAGATGCATTCTAGTGTAACAAATGGAAAAAAGTAACTTCACTAAATGAGGACAATCCTCAATATAGGCCCTTACTAGATGACATTGATTTTACAACCTATAGCTGGTGTTGTTAAATAACCAATCAAATCAGCAATGGAACAAAATGGAATGCAGCCACACATTCAGAAAGTATATTTCACACCCTCTACCAATGGAAACTAAGAGCCTGGAATCACCTTCCTGCAGAAATAATACTAAAAAATGTTGCATGAACAGTAGACCAGACGACGGTGAGAAGGATGTAATATGTCAAGTTGATAACAAAAACTTATCAGAACTTGTCTATGATGATGGTTTAAATGTGTGATTTTTAAATGTGCTTCCATTATGTTTGAGTATGTGAGCTCAAATTTAATCACACCTTTATTAAAATTCTTCTGTCATTTCCTCATATAATTTTGGGTTTTTACGATAAAAATTTTATACAATTATATTTTACATTTTCATTTTCTTTTAATTCATATAGATAAGTTTGTTACTTTTTGATTTCTGGAAGAATAACATTCACTCGTACAACATGCACACATTTTTTTAAACTAGAAAAATATGTTCATCTTTACAGTAAGCCATGTTATCTTCTTGTTCATCTTGTTTCCAAATTTGGAGAGAAGTGTTAAATGTGGTGTATCATTACATTTCAATCTGTTTAGTACATATGAGCATGCATAACTTTCCAGAAAGGTTTGTTGAATAATTTAAATTTACAATCTTGAAGGAAAAAATAGCTCAGTAAAATGTTTGAGTATCTGTGTGCCGTAAAAGTCCTTATATTGGACCTGCTTGGGATGTGGGCTATGTCATGCAATGGAAAAAGTCAATTAATGTACGAGTCTTTGTATAAAAATAATATTTTTACTAAAAGTAAATGTTTAAACTTCATAATAAATGCTGCATTTTCATCTGAGTAGATTTACACCAGGTTTTTATAGGAAAAGTTTAGGTAACAATCATTCTGACAATGTGGCGGATTTGTAAATTATTTTTCTGCACCCTTAATAGCACTTTTTCCTCTGTCAATCCATCCATCTGCAGATGATTATAGTCTAACTCAAGGGTTCCCAAACCATGTGAAGTCACGGAACCCTTATATTAAATTATTTTTTTCTCACAGAACCCTAACTAAGAGATGGTAAGCCTAATCACAATAAAATTAACTTTAAAATCATTGTTTATTTACATAGTTTATGTATCTTCCAGTATACAGTTTACAAGTGAGGTTCATGCTTCCTGCTGTAAATAAGAGAAATAAGAATGTATTGGGTCTCTATTACGGAACCCAAATTAGTTTCTGCGGAACCCTTGGGTTCTGCGGAACACAGTTTGGGAAACCCTGGTCTAACTCATCAAAACTATGTGTAATATTATTTTTTCATTCCTTGCTTCAGATGTCATTTTTATTGCTATCGTGAAATCTCACACCACCTAGGCCATTGCTTATTTTGGTCTTCTTACAAATCCACTAATGCCTACAATTTATAGTAGTGAAGATAATGAGTGCAATGGTAAACATTGCATTGTAAGCATAAAATTGTGCAGGCAGCCTCTCAACTTTCAGAAACATAATAACTACTTTTGAAGGTGAGTCAACATTTACAAAGTTCAAAAAGTCAGATAAATCTATCAGAAAAGTCAGATATGAGCGCTTTTATTGAATATCATTGTTTATGGATCTTTTCTGCATGGGCTATTAATTACAATAGATCTGGGCAACAGGATGTTGACAGGACTTGGAGTAAAGGGGGGGAGGTATTTTTGGAGATTGAAGCAGAAGGATGACCAGTATGTCTAAGCTCCATTTTTCTTATAAGGGTATGAATACTTTTAACTTCATGACAGAATGTGAAATTATTCTAATGGGGGTGTACATGTAAAAGCAATCATGGGATTGGGTTGACCTCTACAAATGAAGGGTTGCATATTGGGTGTTGTAGACTATTTTTTGCACATTCGTTCCATTGCAACACAAAGGGTGGAAAATTTTATTGGGTAAGGGACAGAAAAATATCGAATTCTTTACGAAAAATATTGTTTTTTTTAAAGTTCATATTTTGGGGTCCTACCTATTGTTTGGAGATGAAAGGAGTTGGGGAAGTAGCAAGATGTTATTATTCTTGGAATTCATCTTCACATCCAATACACAATAAGCTATTGTAGTAGCCATGATCATTTTAAAATCAATATGTATTAATATTAAGCTTTTGATATTTATATCACATGAAATGTTGAATTGTTTCAAAAGTACATTAAATCTTATGGTAGTAATTGAAAAAGTATCCTCATCCGCATCTATCATCAAAAGTATGACTTAAGAAGCGATTTTTAGAATTGTGACTCACTGTGTGCTCATCCCTGGATTCCCTCTCACTGAATGGAAGGCCAACTATTTAAGTTTAAAATTCATGGGATAATTATCTGATTATAAAATGAGAGAGAGAAGGAGAAAAATTCTATCCTTGACTGGGAATTGTATACATCTTTTACTTCCCAATCAAATATAGATTTTTTCTCTCACTTGTATTTCACTATTACTGATTTGTTTGGATATTAGGTTTATACATTAGCTTGGGCTATTGTCTAGCACAGGGGTGGGGAACCTTTTTTAATTGTAAGGCCAAATGTTACTTAACTGAGATCTCATCAGGCCGCACATAGTTTTGCACGTTGCATAATTCACATTTATTGGAATTGAAGTAATATTAGGAAAATGCAATTTAACGACTTTTTTATTTATTGAGAACAGGTTTTTATATTTCAGATTTTCTAATATATTTAAAAATTTTGAAAGATTTAACACAATGACTTTTTAATACAAAAGAAAAAGTTTCCACTAATTTACAAAAACGTAGGTAAACTTAAAAGAAGTTAAAAATTGTAATTTAAATGTTACATTAAATCATATATATCAAAATAAGGCAAATATAATTTAATGACTTTTTTGTGACTGTTTCCTGTGAGCTAAAGACTTAATATTTGGTCCAAGATTCGTCGTTTTTAACCTTAACTGATCTTCCATGTGAGTGTCTGTTATCTGCGATCTTAGACACATCTTGATTAAACTTAAATGCAAAAATGTAGATTCACAACAATAAGTTGTGCCAAAACAAGAGAGTAAACGATGAGCATATTGACGCAGCCGTGGATATTAACAGCATTCTTCCATATTTCAATTGGATCCTTCTTACAGTCGAATTGAGATTTCAAAATGTTGTCTTCACAGAGCTCAATCAACTCCATCTGCAATTCTTCAGGTGCATTTAAGACATAAACAAGATGTGGTTGAAAAGCCAACTTCAGTGTGGCATCATGTTTTTCAAAATCTTTAAATCTGTCACTGTATTCCTCAATCAATGAGTCTAAAACAGCTATATATTCATTCATTTCCTAACTTTCTAAGTTTTCGTGTATACTTTGTTCATCAATTACCTTTGCCAGTTCAGGAAAATGCTCGGCTGAAACAACTGATCTTCAAAGGCCAATCTTGAAAAAATCCAATTTCTTCCTAAATGACTGAATTTGCTGCCACATTTCATATAGGTATTGATTTGGTTTTACCTTGTAGAGAAGTATTCAAATGATTTTGCTTTGACATTATATCACACAAAAATGCAACGTTTCTGCAGAAGACATCTTTCAATAATTCACAAGGTTCATTGGCGTCTTTGAAAAAGGTCGTGATTTGTTTTCGCAAAGCTAAAAATTTTTCCAGTGAGGACCTTGTGCACTTTAGAATGATATGGAAGATCTACAGAAAATGTTTCATCGTCAAATTGGAGCATGGTTCGAAACTGACGATGCCGTTAAGCATTTGTATGAATGTAGTTCACAATACCAATAACTTTATGTAATGTGTCATTTAAAATGGTAGATTTAGCGCAAAGATTCTGTTGGTGCAAAATACAGTGAAAAGAAATTAAGCTATCTGAATTTGATATTTCCTTCTGTAACAAAGCAATAAAACCTTCACATTAACTCCTCATGGAAGTGAAAATCTTCAGTTATAGCACGAATAAAAATTAACACTTGTGCCGAGTCAGTAACATCAGTGGACTCATCTAGTGCTATGGAGTAATAAATACCTTCACTTTGGCAGATTTTTTGAAGTTGTTCAGCAACACACTTAGCCAATTCATGCTGTCGCTCAGCAGTGGCGGACTGGGTCTAAAAATATTGGTTGCCAGGAGACAAAGGGGGCCCACCCACAACTATAAGGCTATCATTTAATTTTTATAAGAAATAAATAAAATTTTCAAAAAATACATAATTGGAAAAAAGGTACAATTAAAATTTTTGCGAAATAAATGTATATTTTTTAATAATTACAGTGTACATATATTGTACATATTACTGGCAGTATACAGTAGATACTAAATGTAAATACAGATTGTTATAATTGAATTTTTAAATTATTTTTTTAAAATTTTAAATAAATGGCAGATATTTTTAAATAGTTTGCTTGTACTGAACATTTTACACATTAACAGGTAGTTCAAAAGTGTATTTCATGCAGTCCACTATATTAAGAGCAATCGTTTGAATTCACTAGATGATTGTGCGAATCTGTCAATAATTGCTTCTGCATCCAATTCATCTAACAATTCCTTTTCAATGGATAGCAACATGTATGATTCCAAGTTCTCCTCAGACAGTGAATTTCTTAGCCTTGTCTTTATGATCTTTAGCTTTGAAAATGTCCTCTCACATTGGACCTGACTAACTGATAGTATGCAGATGACTTCATAAAGGTTATCATATGCCTTGTCAAGAAGTCTGTTGGATGCCAGAATTTTTAGTACACACGATGGGCAAGTGCTACAAATTGTACACTTGTTGCAACTGGAATCCATATTCTCACCATCATTAATCAATAGCTTTAACACATCAAAGTTCGAAGCAAAAGAAAACAATTCCAATATTACTTGATCTTTGCTGATTTGTGGAGACATCTTAATAATACCTTCCAATGCTTCATCTTCAAGGCCCTTCTCTGCAATAGTTTTAAACTTTGCTGGGTCCAAGCAGGATAAATCTTTATACAACTTTTTGTGTTGTACAAAGCATGAATCTAGTGACTGGACAATACGGTCCATTATTAGGTTAAACACATTTACTCGAAAATCAGCTAGAGAATCTGAGGAATTTCCTGCATCATCTATAAGCTCATCTGCCATTCTTTTCTTCTTCCTCTGCCTCTTAACTGGCAATGCTGTTTCCAAAGAGTCAATTTCCAATGTTTGATTTTCATCCATATTCAACTGTGAAATCTTGTCATTACATTTATTTACAAATTCCAATGCCTTGCTGTGAATGTTATCAAATGTTCTTGTCTGTTCCTTCAACTTTGTTGTAGCTGAATCTACTAAACTCCATGCAGTAAACATATCTAAACCACTTGTCTGTAAATAACTTGATAATGGGGCTGTAGTTTCAAATATATACAAGTAAGTAAATGCTGTCAATATTGTTTCAAACTTTAGAAGACTTTGAAGTAAAACATTTGCTTCTTGTTTTGTTTTTGCATCAAACTTGTCTGAATCTTGTATCATTGATAAGCATGTCAATAGATTTACAAAAGTACTGACAGCTGCATCATCAAAACGTCCAAATATAGTTGTTGCTGCATTGGATTTTCCTGACCATCTTGTCTCACCAATTAGCTTTAATCGTTTCATTTTTTCTTGTCCTAGATGTTTTCCAACAACTTCTATCCATATAGCCATTCTCTTGTATGATGTTTTCACAAAAGTTGCTAAATTCTGGAGCAAATTGAATAAAGAAACTGCAGGCACGCAACATTTTGTTGTTTCAGTTATCACCAAATTCAAGACATGGGCATAGCACCATATATGAACATGTTGATCAGCCACATCAGTAATTTTACATTGTAAACCATTATATTGGCCATGGTAGCTTGCAGCTCCATCTGTACTATCAGATAAACATTTTTTGGGATCAATTTTAAGATGCTGTAATGTTTCAGTCAATAGATCAAAAAGTCCCTGTCCTGTACCATCATTACTTGGCACAACTGAAAGTAGTCGCTCACAGATAACACCTTTAAGCACATACCAAATAATAATGCTAAACTGATTGATGGATGAATTATCTTGTGTTGAATCAACTTGAATAGAATAATATTTTGCTTGAGAAACTTCATGACTAATTCTTTCTTGTATCATATTCTTCATAATTTGGATTAACATGTTAATAGTTGTTTTACTGAGGTATGTAACAAGTCCACCACGGCCTTTACTTTGAGCCTTTCCTTGTTGTTCTAATTGTTTGATTCTTTGTGTAGACTTGTTTTGTACTGCAGAAATGTGAGCTGCCATAATGGGGTCATATTTTGCCATCAACTGCACTGTAACTAAAAAATTGCCATGATTCAGAACCTCATTATCCAGAGTGTAGGCCGATTCATTTCTGTGACCTTGAAAAGGAAGTGCTTGCTTGCCTAACATCTTTATGATGTCTATAATCCTCATGACAATACTCCTCTGCTCCAACACTTCTTCTTTCTTTTTAATTAGTGAAGATGCAAAAAAATTATCTAAGGTGCCATCATTAACCACACTGATAAATTGCTGAACATTTCTGACATGTGTTGTTGTCAATTCGTGTAAAGCCAAGCTCTGGCTAATACGCCTGTAGTCACTAAAGCCACGTACAAAGGGTGATGGATTACAACTGTTGGGAGACTCAAAGGCCAAGCAGTATGAACAATATAAACACCTATTTTCTTTGTTATATGTTAGCCATTTTCTTGGGACTGAGTCATTCATAATTTTCCTCTCATACAAACGAACATCAAATGGCAGATCATCAAGTGGCTGAAATGGATGTTCAGCAAAAAACTGTTTCAGATTTGCTCGTGATGGATATTGGAAGATTCCAGCAGTTGATCTTTCATTTTCTTGTGTAGGTTCATTTATAGGATGTGCTTCAGAAATCAAGTTATTTATGCCTGAAGGTATATCTGATTCCCTGTAACTAGTCGAAGCTATGTGTTCAGATGTTGCAACTACAGGTAATACAGATACCGGAACAATGAAGCCAGAAGAAGTACTGGGCCTGGGTTGGTGAGTAAAGGATGCTATTGTATTTGTCTCTACATTCAAAGTAGCTCTTTCCTGTTCTTGTAACTCACAAGTCATCACCATGAGTATTGTTTCTTGCTTCTTGATTATTTGTTGTGGAACTGTACATTGATGTGGATGGTGGTTGTGGTATTATAAAATCTGTAATAGACCTGCATTGCTTGGCTGATTCCTGCCTTTCTGCTTCTTGTCGCTCTTTGCGTTTCAGTGATCCAGATTTATGCTTTTTCTTTTCCATGCTGGTAGGGGTAATATTCCTGAAATTAAAACTTAATTAAAAATACTCCTCGTTGGGAAAAATGAACATCTACAATTAAATGTTGAATCCAACATTTGCCATAAGTTGGCTATTTGTACATTTGCATTTGATAATAATAAGTTGTTACTATTATTGTGTTGCTGTATTCTGCATTTTGTTTGTAAACTGTTGTAGCATATTGTAGAAAATTTCTACAGTACGGTAGCGAGGTCCATTATGTATTTCTGCTAGAAATACATAATGGACCTCGCCGCAAGAACACATCAATGGAAATATGTTTTATAGATGCATCTATTATTAACAACAATTTTAACAATCACAGTAACTTTAACTGTAGAGTAAATAAAAGGTATCATTATTTATTGAATTTGCATTATGCGTATATATTATTATTTGAGACTGCAGCTTAAATATATTTACTACCTAGTATTTTATACTAATTTTATACAATGAAAGAAAATATATTATATTTAAATTAAAGGGCATAGGGCCACAGTATATAAAAAATATTAATTAAATACATACCTTTTATAAAACACATAAAACATAGCAAGCACGAGGTGAAGAGCTGACGAAGCACACTCAAACTGAGGCCGACGCAATGAAAAATATTTGCTGTCTTTGCAATGTATGCAATAGCTCGATACAAAGTTGACTCTGGCTGCACGTCACGATCCCAGGCTGGGATTCCCAGCTAAGCTTCATTGCGCAGTCGCAATAGTAAAGATCCAAGCCTATATAACGTATGCGTTGGCCTCACATAACCCGAATCAGAATTATTTTTTCAGAGTTATTTATTATATTCTTAAATATAAAGTATCCTCGAAAAATGATTTTATTAAAATAGTAATACAATGTAAATTTTAGTTGCATACAGTAATAATATTGGAACTTCTATTATATTTTCAAGCTACTAAAAGGTCATTAACATTTTTAACATATTGTCTGATGTTTAAGGGGGCCCACTTCATCAGGGGCTCACTTGCCATCGGGCAAGCTGACACCCTGGCCAGTCCACCACTGTCGCTCAGTTATTGTTCTTCGTGAAAGAGGTAGTTGCCTGTACTTATGAGCCTTATCTGGATCCAGATATGCTACAACTTCTACAAGGCACTCTTTTATGATTTCCGCATCACTATATGGCTTACAATTCTTCCCAAGTATATATGCTACTTTATACATTGCTTCAGTAGCTTGATCACTTTGTCCGGTAACCATTTTAAAAAAATGCTGTTGTCTTTTCTGGCATTTCAGTTTCAAAAGTGCAGATTTCTGTTCTTCTTCTTCCAATGTTGCGTATTTGTGGTTCCTGTGGTTTGCGTTATATCTCTTCACTGTTGCAATCATAGCATCACAAAGTAAACACATCATTTTGTCTTCCACAGAAACTACATAATACTGCAACTCCCATTGCTCGTTATACATCCTATTTTCTTCCTTAATAGTTCTGGGTCTTTTCTTTGTTTGACTTTTTGACATTTTATGGGTCGCCAAATTAAATTTCTATAAAATTAAATACAAGACAAATAAAGTTTTGTACAAATAATTTTGAAAGTCAGTTTAAAAGAATTTAATTAATTGACTTACTTGCTCAAATAATACTGTTTCCCCTTGCAGGCTTAAAAGGGTTTTAAATTGCCTTTAAACCTGTATTTGTAATACATCCAATTAAGTAGGTAATTATCGAAGTAGAAATATTTGGGCGATTTCATACCATTAAAAATACTAGAAATAGAAACTAACCTTTCATTTACAATTCCACACCAGTTTTGGTTTGTTCGTAAGTCTCTCAATAACATCTATGTTCATTCACAGAAAAAAGTTGATATTCGTATGAATAGCGGGAAAAAATGTATAAAACAACGATTCACTCACAGTTTACTAAAATGACTGCGAGACATTGCAGGAATAGTAATATATATCCTCAGCCTCAGGTTGAAAGTAAACCTAAGATTGTGTACTGAAAGAATATGTATGTACCCCCTCCTTTTAAAACATTGTACTCCTTTGTGGACGCACTACATTGTTGCACAAATGTGTAATCCACACTAAGCCATGACCATATCGCTCAAGCAGCCTAAGTCCCTGTTTACATATCTACATGTATACACAAAATCAGAGTAAATTGAAGGATAAAGACTTCGGCATGGCAGTTTTTCAACTATTTTTTTATTGAATTCCTCACAATTAATTTTTCAAAATTACCTAATTGAGTTTTTGGTGCCCGGGTATTCCATTAATATTTCAATTTCTATTTAAAAAATAAAATGAAATTAAAATAACTAAGAATACAAAGAGCATTTTGTTAATTTTTACTGGTATACGAGACAAAAAAATGTATTTCAAATTAATCTGAAATCTATACAAATCGTACTTTTTTAATTAAGACTTTCTTATATGCACGCAGACATATATTTTTATTCATGACCTAGATTAATTTCACATGCATGCAATTAGGCACAGTAAAAAATTATTAAATTATTATAAATAAAAACACATTCCAACTTCCTCAAACCATAGCAACTAATGATCCCTTCGAGTGAGAGAACACTGGCACTTCAATAGTGTTTTCTATTGCTTTTGTAAGTAGTCCACTCAAGCATTTTTTTCAATTTTCAGCTCGAGTATTAACATATTCCTAAAAAACTAAGGTTCTGTGAGTTTTCAATTTATTTAAAATAATATATTCCTTTACTGTTCTTTCTTTAACTTTCCTACTAAAACCATATATGAATTTGAAGATGCATGCAAAGGCCACAGTCAGTATCACAAAAGGCCGCTGGTTCCCCACCCCTGGTCTAGCACATGGGTGGGTACCCTATAGCCTATATGTGGCATCCAAGAACATTTTATGCAGCCTATGGAGCAATAATGATAATGCTCTCTATAAAATTTAATTGAAAAGTTCGTTTTTTTGGTGAAATGTCGATGCTTAAATCTTTACTTTTGAAATGTCAACTCTAAAAATCTAATTTACACCTGATTTTCACTCATATAAAAACCTCAAAATCACTCGTTAACTTAAACTCTAACTGGCCTGCAGATTCATTAAAATTTTCCAATGTAGCCTGCTCAAGTATTTGCAATCGCATATATGGCCTGCCATGTAGATAATGTTGCCCACCCCTGGTCTAGTAGGATATTCTTAATGTTGTTTGAATAAATAACAATGATTACTCTAAAATATGGTGCCATGTTTCAGAACAGCAAAAACATGCAATAACAAATTGTTAACTTATCTTCTATCATGACATGCCAAAAAAATCGGTACAACAGACGTACAAACTTTCTCATATATGGGTACTAATGCATCGTTTAGTTATCTTTAGAAAATGAAAATCGTATGACCCTGTTTTTAGAAGATCCAATTTTTGTTAAAGTTGCCCAAGAATAAACTAGCTTTATATTCATTCAGTGAGAAAAATGAAATATGCAGTATTATTGTAGATGTATACTCAAGTAACTTTACGAAATTTGATCAAAATCGTTTTAGAGAAAATCGAATTGTTGTTCAAGTTGCCTAGAATAAACTAGCCTTATATTCATTTTTTGAGAAATATGAACTGTACAGTATTATTGAAGACGTAAACTCAAGTAACTGTACGAAATTTGATCAAAATCATTACAGCCGTTTTTTACAAAATCGAATTATCGTTAAAAATGCGTAGAATAAACTACTCTTAATTACTGAGCAATGTCAACCATATCTATGTATACTCTGCTCAGTATGATAAAATGCCTAAGTACGAGATTTCATTCATTTTCACTCTACTGTCTAGGCTCCATAGCCAGTAACAGACAGACAGACGGCATTGCGAAAACCACTTTTTCGGATTTAGCGACACCCAAAACGTATATTTCCGTAAAAATCTCGAGGTCGAATTTTTTCGCGATAACAATACTATCTCGATACTTCGTATGGGAAAGTAAAAAAGGAATTACAAGTTGTACACTTTATTCAGTTTGAGTGCACAAATTAGAATTTGTTTTATTTTAATTAAATTGTATTAGTTTGTGACCAACCAGGGGCCCCAAAGACTCCTCTGTAATATATTTTCCCTAATTCGATAGTGACAGTCCCACATTTTTTAGCAGAAAGCACCTATATTTTCCACAACAACACTGCCATTTATTTACACACTGGCTTTTCTTTAAAACTTCCATGATTATCCTAAAAGCAATATAGTCATTACAATGTATATCATGCCATTTCTTATTAATAAAATGTATTTACACTATGAATATATAGTTTTTATTGATTCATGTGAATGTGTTTAGGAATCTATACAGATTTGCTAAACACAATTGAAATTACTTAAACAATTTAGAATTACAATTTAGCAGTCAAATGAAAACTTCTCTTGGCTTAGTTGATGTTTTAACTTGTGTTGATGGAAACTAATACATTTCATAAGACGTAAAAGTAAATTAATTCAAATGATGATAAAATACCATTTATTGATTGAAATTGATTCCACAAAAGTTAAATTCATAAACATAGCATTGTTAGCTTCAAAAGCCTCACTTTTAGAAAAATGCTGTCAATCTATTAATGTATAATTATTTGATGAGCAGATACTTTCAAAATGGTCAGTAGTAATAAAATCACAACCATTTGATGCTCATTGGCATTGTTTTTGGGCAAGGCAGTGAAGAGAATAAAAGTGTCCATGTATACAACCAATTTTCTTTGTAAATACAGTTGTTTGTTAGCCTGCAATACAATGTAATACGTATAATTCAATAAGCAGAAATGTAAATATGAGAAAATGTAAAAATATAATTCTGATATAAGAACAAAATTAAATTTAATAATGCGGTTTATCATAATTATATAATTAACAGGTCAGATTTCATAAATTTAATATCTAACATTTCACAGGAGAATGTTCAGCACCAGATATGATAGAGTAAATATATCATATGAAATGACAATGAACGATACATTTATTAAAACATTTATCAGGCTTATTTGAAGGATAAGATTGAAAAAATAGGAGAGAACTTTCATTCAGCAGCAGATGAATGGCAAATGCTAATAAAAGTATTCTTTAAAATACTCTTCAATTCATATTTTATGATAAACATTTAGCACTCAAGTAAATGATGAGCCTAAAACCCAAAGCATAAAACATTTTGAGTAAATATTGAAGTATTTCATCTGGAAATAGTAGCCGGTACTAATTAACCAATGATCAATCACTTGAATCAGCAATCTATAAATAGCCACCATTGATGTATTCTTAAAAATTCAAAATATTCATATGGTTTATTCAACCAAGTTTTGTTTTTGAATAGCATAAATAAAGTCACTTCAGTGTATGTTATTTTGGGCCAAAACTTGTAATATTTTTATTCTAGATCACTCTTACTTCATCTTCAAACAATTAAAAAATTCACTAAAGGATAGGATAGGCCACTAGGTTACAATACTTAGAGAGAATTCATATTAACCTCGGCACCATAACTAGATATTTTAGTGCCTGGGGCAAACTACTAAATATGCACCCCCCCCCCCCCCCCCCAATCAAAAAAAATTATTTTTTCATTTATTTAGTTGTTATTTGTATTTTTGCACCCCTTAATTAGTTGAGCACAGGGCAGATGCCACACACTATAGTACTAATAACCTGTCTATATTTATCAAAGGCAAAGAAATCAAGAGATGCTAATGAATAACACAAAGCATATAGCTTACAAACTTTACTTCCCTAAAATTACAAAGCAACAACTGCAGAGAATATTTCCACAGCAAACTGATATATAGCAATATTATAAGTCAAATGGTGACATGAAAATTTTACTAAAACAGCAAAATGATGAGTGCAGTCCCATAAATAATGGTTCAACTCTAAACTGAACAGAAAAATATTTTTATTCCAATAACACCAGCTAGGAAACTCCTAGAAATTATTAATTATTTCTCTGATATTTGTTTTAATGCTTAGTATAATGAAATAGCTACCATAAAAAACTATTTTCATTAATAAGTGTTTAGATAAAACATCAGCATCAGCTGTACTTCTGCAATATTTACATTCATTTTCAACTAATTCATTCACTCATTTTTTCATTACCCTCTCCAAAACTTACATAAGGTTTTTTGCACTATGTGATTAACCTCACCAACATGAATCTTAATAACAAAATATGATACTAATGGATATGCAAAATGTTTGAAAATCTGAACAATTATCTCCAACATAAATACAAAGGTGCATATCATAGTTATTCGAATTGGTATTGCATATAAATAGTTTATAAGCATCATCAGTTTGAGATAACATGAAGTAAAATAAATTAATATTACATACCACTACTAGGAAGTTGAAGTTGGAATAAATATAAATTACTGTTTATATTCTGAAAACAAATTTTTAAAAGTGACCATGTAAAACAGTGAAATTAGAAAAGCACTTCCTAAACTTACAATGATCCAGTACAATCAACTTTCTATGATATTTGTTTGGCAGTGGCACCTTCCATTATACTATTTAATGCAAGGTAAAAATTCAATTATTGAGCATTGAAAAAGAGACCATTGACGGTGAGATAAATTACTGTTCATACAATTTGTTTTATTAATTGATATATTTTTCTACAAATATTAAAGCTTAAAAAATATAAATAATGCCACGTGAAACCAATTGCTTACATCACATATTAAGGTATCATTTAAAAATTTTATTGGAGACTCAAATAAATATTTCAATAACTTTTATAACATCAAATACTTCTGACCTTGTTTGCTTACTTCTTCGAAAACTGTCCTCAGATGGCTACTTCTACTGAATGGCATTAAAACTGCTAGAATACAGCAAGCCAAGCAGACTGCTACTCTTAGGGAAAAATATTACTTTACTGGGAAAAACAATGATAATGTAGGTATTTTTCATTGATAAATACACGGGTCAAAAGTAAAATTCTCCAAGATCTATAGTTAAATATTGATCATTTTTCTTTTCTATATCCTGTTGGAAAACCCAAGAAATCTATGAATGAAATTATGAAACAACAAAAAATATGCTCAAATATGTAGATAAGGCACATTCTGTAAAATTTTATGATTTTTATCTCAATAAGAATTTCCTGAGGCTTTTCTGTGGATATTCCAAGAAACCAATATAAAAATTTTATGAAACTTAGTTTCATGCGATAGTTGCATCTACACCTGTTAATGTTTAAACAATTTGCTTAGATAACCAATTGTTTAAAATGCTTACAATGTTGATAACATTTTATGACAACCATGATCACAATAAATACAAATGACATACAAAACATAACAAAGAAATTCAAGGACTTATTTGATATTTTTTTTGCATGCTCAAACAATAAATGTAGACAATGAACATAAATTTGACAGAGCAATTTATTAGTAAATTTCTTACAAAAAGTAAAAATGAGGAGACAAAAAAATGTAAATAAGAAAATACAGCTACACTTTTAGTTATAAGGTGTTAAATCTTATTAGTTTCTATATAAAGATCGGGCAATTAAATAGCTGTTGGGTATGATAAATACACAGTAAAATTATGAGAGATGCGTAAGACATTAAATGTGCACTTGAATACAATCACACTGTAAAACAATAGTTCCCTTGAAAGCACCAAATACGTTACACAGCGTGAACCAGTAGGGGAGCCAGCCATATTGAGAATGGGGGAGATGAACTGCATCGGAGGACCACTTCCTCTTATACACTAACTTGGCATTTCAAGAAAAAACGAGTGGTGCCAATTCAGCATATGTAAAGGAGCAAAAAATTGGGGAACCTACAACACCCCTAAACCACACCTGGCTCTGGTACTGGTGTGAACTCGGGAATGTTTACTCAACTACTTTTTTCCAAACCGTGAGCAGATTAAGTACAACCTGACTAACCTAACTAACTGCTTCATTTTTAGGCTCAGGTGCTGGAAAAGCCTGCTTAAACTTCTTCTTGGGCCTAGAATTCATGGAAAACATTTTTCTTATATACAAAGGATAACAACTCACTGACAAAGAAATCAAAATAAACATTTTTATAACAATTTTGTAAAATATTTTAAACAAAAAAATTCAAACAGAAATAATAATATAATTTAAAAGATGTATTTGTACATTTGGAATTGAATGAAACCAAACTTACCTTCTATGATAATCAGTCATATGAGTGCTTAAGCTGTGCTTATTTTTCGCTTTGCGGCCACACAGGGAACAATGAAATGGCCCTCTTCCTTGACCGTGGATATTGTCAACATGTGACATTAAACTCTCCCGACGTTTGAATATCCTGCTGCAGGCAGTGCATTTATACATTTCTGTTTCATCTGAAGGCAGAGACTGTTCCTCCTTGGTTGGCAGTTTTCCACTTATTAGCGAGGGTAGTATCCTTTCAATAATTGAAGCTTTTTCACTCATCATCGCAGCGGGAGACTCATCTTTCACAGAACATGGGCCTACTTTTATTTGGATATTTATAAAACAACGTATAAAAATTAAACGAACCAAATGCAATAACAAGAATGCACCAAACATCTAAAAACACATTGCTAGGTATATTATTTAGTTTACTGTGAGACATAATGTACATAAACAGTGTACTTATTACACAGTATTTTATTCTACAAGCAAGTTTCCACTATTTTTCTATGAGAATGATAATAAATTACTTGTTGGTTTTTTTACCAAACTGCACAACAGAGAGCAATCACCTATTTTTCAAAATATAACCCTAGATACTGACCTATACTTGTAGCAGGAGTTATCATGGGACTATGATGAGATGAAGCCTTTAAAGATTTTAACGAATTATTTCCACTGTCTACCAATGATCTCTCGGCCCCCACTTCAGGATTATGATATTTCACCAACGGTATAGGAGGATAGCTATTGCTCATGTCTCCAGAAAAAGTCTCTTCCCTATGAATTGACTCTTCATAAACACTCCGTTCAAACATACCGTTACCAAAACTGTGTTCAACATTAGAGGGTATATTATCCATCGACGTTTCAACTTCTGTTTCAACAGGGTGTGGAGAAGGTGAACTAGATACATATTTTTCTTCCCTCCACGACGGCCAAATAGGCTGACAAACAACACTCTCTCCAGTGAAATTGCTTCTTTCCTTCATTAAGGAATTCCTAACATCTGAGTTTTGCTGGAATGCAAAAGTTAACTATGCAATGACAGTTAGCACAAAAGAACATAACGCGTTTTAAATTACGGGTGTCACTGGCGACTTAGATAATATTGGATTATTATAAATTAAAATACAGTTCTAAATAAGAAATCAACAGCATTTATTTACGAAATAAACCATTTGGTATATCTCTAATAGGTTCAACGTTTTACCCAGAGAAATATTAAATGTCACCGGAGAGAATTTTCTGTACGGCATCGAGTAAATAACGTGATAATTCCTTGATTTAATGAATGATTTTACACAGTTTGAATACTTACTTTCATTGAACGCTCATTAGCTAAGCCATTAATTTTAAGCATTTCGGCCATCTCCAAGAATCTTGGCAAATCCTCCTGTCTGACATTTACTTTTCCACAGTACATGAACTTCAAGATTGAAACTAAGTCATTGTAATTAACGTCTTTTAGAATAACAATAGGATGCTTACATGGATTGACCTGTGATAAAAGTTTAAATATAAACACAATTTCATGTACGACCACCTATAATTCACACATGAAATATTAATTTCACTGTCATCACCTTAAATAACGATCTGAAGTATTCACTGCAAATGGATAGTATTATCTTGTGAGCTTGAACAAACTTTCCATCACACGCTAAAGTAACATCCACTAAGTCTTCATTTTTGAATAAATTTTCAAATCCAGATGACAAATTGCAGTGGAAATTATTCCATTGTAGGCAAAACTGTTCCGTAGCCATTGTGAGGTTAGACATTTTTATTTGTCAAATATAGTAATAACGCGAGAATTAATTACGTAATTTCCTTGAAGTTACAAATTGTGCATGTTACTAATAAACGAATGCAGCTCAGTCACAATTATTAAGTAAGAAACACAAGCTTTCATAAAACTGAAAACTTCACCTTTGCAAAGGAAACATAACTTTCATAGCAATGATATTCTTTAACGCCACGCCATAACAGTGTGTAAAAATGGAACTATTTCAGCAGCGTAAATGACATGCGGGTTGCGGTTTTTAATTAATAATAAATATTTAAGAGGCATGCCATTGGTCCAGGATTCCTCGATCAATGGGTTGCATATCGTTAATCAAAGAGTAAAGGTTATGAGTATTTTTAAATGCATCAAATAAACGAATATGACGGAATAATAAATGTACGCTACGATAAGGAAAATAATCAATTCTTTTTATCCATCTCTTTACTGATATTGCTGATATTAAAATTTCTGCGAGAAAGTACTCCATCGTTTAAATTTGAACAAAACATTAACTTCCTGTTCCGCAAACTCTTTCCGGAAGTGCTGTTGGATAATAAAGTATTTTTTATAAAAATGCCAAAAGAGCAATTGTGAGAGTTCCGGAAGGACTTGAAAGACTTGTTCGACTACTCTCACTGTTACACCTCACAGGCATGTGGAACTTCCATGTGGAAAATCAACTCTCACTGTCACTGCCACATACATAGTGGGAATGGTCAAGGAGTGGGTAGAAAGGGAGGATCACGCAATTTGGCCAAGGCTTTCCCTACTCCCACTACTCTTCTTAACCCCTTCTGTTTCAAACACGTAAGGGCAAAGCAACACGCCCCCTAGCACCCCTCCCCTGTTATCTTCCGATATAAAAGCGGAGTCCAGGTCTCCTGAAGTCATCCTACGAGAAGCACTCACTTCAGTAAACAATTCAGTTTCCTACCCTAAGCTAAGACAGAAGAAGAAATGGCCAGCTACAAGCTTGCTGTAAGATTTTTAAAAAGTTTTAGTCGATATCGTTTTGATAACAGCTATTTTCTCATAGTATTTTAACATTAACAAATGACTATCTTAGTGATACCGTTAGAAAAACTGCTTAAATTAGTAGTAATTCGATTTTAAATTCAATCATAGAAATTATTGAATTAATATTTGTGACATATGCTTTAGTAGCGATTTGTTTATTTATAGGTAATTTTCGCACTCATCGCCCTTGTTACTCTGGCAACAGCAATGCCTTTTCCCGACCCTGAGCCTGGCTATATTGGACCACGACAGTAAGATTCTGATTAAATTAGGCCTCCAGCATCTATAATTTCTCCTTCTAAACAAATATTTCTAGTCTTAGTGACACAATCATTTTTGCTCCAAGTTATCTTGGGCATTTTTATTGAATTATAATTTGGCATGTTAAGATGTAATCGTCCCCTACCGAAGACAAATTAATTCCGTAGATTTTTCCAACTCAATCAAACGCATCGCCGATTGCTCTATGTCTCTAAGTGATTTTTATGAAAATGTCAAGAATTTCTTTAATCTCTTATTATTTCTTTACTTGGTCGTCTAGTGAGCACCACGTGATCCACGTGCCATACCATATCCATACCATTCACCACCACACATACCACAAGATTCCTGTCTACAAGAAGTATCACGGATGGTATTAAGTGCAACAAATCAACAAGTTCCTGCAAGTGCAAACTTGAGAGATATACTTCCTCCATCTACAACTCGTATTCAGTCAACCAAATGTCATCATATTTTTTAAAACTTAATCATCATGTGAGCTCAACGCTGTTTTCTCGCTACAAAAGTCGAAGGATTGGACTTGTTTTTTAAGGACCTTAGTGATCTCTTCTCTTTGGGACGGGAAAGTGTCGTTTACGACCTGTGAATTCACCAAAGTTATCGTTTTATAAGTTCTCTTGGATTCAGGCTCCATGGAATCTCATAGTCGACAATCGAAGCTGATTGTTCCACACATTCATTCATCTTACCTGTACTAAAATCACGAACGTTTTCACTCTTTTAGTCGCTCTGATTGTTTCAAATCTCTGTTCGTGTTTTTTATTTGTTCAATCAGCAGCTGACGTTGCAATCTAGTTTTTTATGTATCGTTTTTATTGTTTATGATAATGGATAAATAAATATGTTAACCTTATAAAAAAATTACCCGATCTCCGTTCATTTCATTCTACAAAGCAACAGGGGTATGCATCGCATGCGCCTAGAAAGCACCTCCAATCTCCCGCTCGCGTTTTGGCTCGGCACTTTCACCGAGTACACTGCGTGCATTCTCCAATTACACGCCCTAAGGGCAGCAGTGGACAAAGGCCAAGTGTGGCATCTCGCCCACGCCAAATGGCGAATTCCACGTCTGGTATTTGGTCAGTTTGCCACTGTCCACCGCGATCAAATCATAGCGGTTAACTGGATGGAAACAGGGATGAAAGGAGACTTAACAATTCCAGCAACGAGCTAGCATATCCTAGTTCCCGCTACAAGAGTTTCTTCATCTCAAAGTATAGCAACAAAAAAAACATGACCGAAAATCAGCTTTGCTCTTCGAATTTTCTAATTCATCTTTACGAATTAGATTATATATTTTGTGGCGAACTGATCTATTTCTTCTAATCCGCATTTCCTAATCAAAAGTACTGATAAGGCGCGAATCAGATAAACGTATAATTTTCTAACCCAGCAGTTACCACTCTTTCAAAGATAAACAGGGTTTTGCGGCAGTTTCGGAAAAACCGCTCCAAAAGCTGGTCTGGGGAGGGCATTTTCTTAATTCCATCTCCACTTTCACTCGGAAAATCCGATGGCTCTTGCAAAGCGGAAATAACAGAGCACTGTTTTTCATTCGAAAGTCTACGTCACATGTGGAGGGGTGACCCTCCCATGTGCAGCGATGTAAACAAAATTAATGAAAAGAGAAAGATAACCGGCCGCTCAGATGATTAAATTAGGGAGAAGAAATAATGGAATTGGATTTCTCATCCACAGCTTCTATTGGTCGTCACTAGATGACCAGCGTTTCAGCATTGTTCTCGTAGAGAGCTATGACGAGTCATCTTTTTTATCACAAAATAACTTTAGAATACATTGAAAACGGAATATAATGTTAACGATTTTCATAAATTCTTTACAAACATATATACAGTGGAACTTTTATAAGTCGTACTTCAAGGGAAACAAAAAAAATTTCGACTTATAGAAAATTCGAGTTATAGAAGAAAAGTAACACGAAAAAGATTTTGTCCTGGTAAATGAATTCACTTCGAGTGATGGAAAATTCGAGTTATACACGTTCGACTGTGTGTATATGTGCGTGGAAGAGGAAAGGTAAATAAAGATATCGAGGGCAACTAGGTGTTGAAGGAAACCCAGTGGTCACTTACCAGAAGGAGAGCCGTTGGGGTGCCGGAGAGGCACATTTTTAGACTTTCGGGATGATCCCTTCGTCAGCACAAGAGAGACAGCTCTCTTGTCTCACTTGTGCATACATATCATATGTAAGAAGCGTCGATATATTATAGATATGTAGATATCGAACATTTTCTCCTTAATTTTCATTTTGTCCGTTTATATAATTGTAGATGAGACTCAAAATTTTTTAAATCGACAGTCTTCTTTTAGCCTTGCCAAATCAGTACGGAAGGACTATATAAGGAATGAGTGTAAAAGATGGATGAGAAAAAAGTAAAAGCAAAATTTTAACGGATGCACTCAAGGACGATTTGTTTGCACAATGATGCGAAGATAAATGGCGGAACTGAGTGATTGCGGAAGAAAGTGAAAGAGGGAGTGTCGGAAAGATCTGGCCCTTCATTTGACCTTTGGAAAGAGGGCTCTTCTTAAAGATAATTTTCATATTTTCATTTAAAATTTAATTTATAAATTTAAAAATCGTTATCAAAATACTCCGTTCACATTACAGCTTGAATGATTTATCTCGAGAGATAAGTTGTTGGTAAAAGCAATCTCCGCGTGAATTAAGCGTCATATACCTGGGAGGAGTAAAGAATTTTTAAGTACCCTGAAGTTGAGTTGTTCTCTTTTATATTACTGACTTTATAAGCTGCATTAAGTATGTCTCCACACTGTCTCAGTTTCACAAGAGAATTATCGAGCTCGTCTTATGACCGAAAAAATCAAGAATGAGATTGATTTTAGGATCTGATTTCGGTAGATTTCCGCTTAAGACGGCTGCATTGTAGCCAAAATGCGCAGCTAGTTTTTCTTATCCTTTTTGTGGCTAATTGAGATATCTAATGTGAGCACTTTTTTCAATCTTTGGTTTTTTTACGTTCTTATTCTTGAACTGTCTGAGGCGGTTTACCATTAAATTGATTTATATGTTGTATTCTAATATAAAAACAAATCCTGAGTCGGAACAGCCAGAAATTTCCCCGCGAGTGATCCGTATTTAACAAATTACAATGGATTACAATTTTATATGATTGGTAATGATTTAATATTATATATAAAATTATACTACATAATAGGTGAAACTTTTTAAGAAAAAATCCCTAACTTACAGTCAATAAAAAAGGAACGAGTGTACGTTTGATATAACTATGAAAATGTGCCAATTAAATGTTTATAATTCATTTTTGTGCTATCCATTTTTACTTAACCTTGTAAATAATAAGTTTAAATTGTTACGTTAGTTTTCTAGGTAAATTTTTTCAAACAAAACATCTTAACATGTATTTTGAATATGTGTAGCCTTTCGGGGTGATAATAAATTTAGTTCATATGTCCAATTTTAACAGTGTCCCCAAACCATCACGGTGGATCGGACGTTATCAGGCGATTCCGTGCTATCAAATTAGAAAAAACAAGCATATATAATTTGCTAGAGCTGAAACGTCACCAGAAGAGGATTTACGATCACAAGTCAATACAAAAATATGAAATTTTGCGTTATATTTCACGAATCACTTTATCTTCAAATCTTTACGGATCACATGAAATGCTCTCGACAGCTGCCATCTACTAATGGGAATCCTAAAATTATTTGATACCATTGGGAATTGATTGTGATAAAAGCGTAATTCGAAATTCCTCTTCAGATTCTAGAATGTATTTTTTTAGCTTCTATTACAGCTCTCAAGTCTTCATCTTTCCCAGTAGTCAGATATATTTCTGCTTTTAGAATTCCTACGAAATAATTTTTCTTTTCAAACTCTGAAAATATTACGAGTATTTAATGTATGCATTTCGAGCGAGATCGTCACAATCATACGACCGAGCGGACGGATTGATTGATAAAACCAATATCAGGTTTTGCATAAAAGGATAATTCGCAAATGTATGTAAAACAGTATTTTCTAAGCGTAGATTTTTCTTCAAAAACACTTTTCATTAAGTAAAATCCAAAAAAAATTGCTGAAAAACACTAATCGTTATGAAAACTATATGTTAAAATTAGCGTCTTTAATGAAGAGGAAGAGAAAGCTAAGAGACTGTCAAAAGGAAGATGGCAAGGATCAAAATTTCGATGTTCGGATCCAGAGAAAAACTGCCGATGCATTTTCTGAAGCGGTGGACTACGAAGAAAAATAAAGATTTCTCGCATACTTGCTGCGTGACAAACTAGCAACAAAAATCGATAAAAACTTTATAAAATATCTACAAAAATATAACAAATAAAAGCACGTGTTGGATTTTTATGAAATGAAAAATCCATGCAGGCAGCAATTTTTCTTCTATTTCCTCATGTCTTAAACTACGACTCATTGGATTCACTCCCCTGCAAAGACGATAAATAGCTCTCTGTAAATATATTTTATCGAGTGGCTCCATTATTTCCTCATACTGCATCAGATATGAACTGGAAATCTTGAAGAACGTGTGCTTGTGTTGAGGTGTGATTTTTATTTATGGTACGAATTGAAAGTAATGGTAACGAACGGGAAGACATTTTTCGTGAATCCAGGTATGTAGAATTTTAGTATCTGTATCAGGTTCACGAATTTGATGAAAAGCGTTTTTCTACGGATTCGCGATGCGGTTATTACGGACGAGATATGTCTGCGTCTTTCTGTAATCCACGAAAGTGGCTGCTGATCGATCCGCGGTAATATGACACGTCATCCACTGGCTTCGCAATTATTTACGTCAAGATCTCGGAACTCAGCAAGTATTGCCTTAACAGTCAGTTGCTTTTCGTTAATTAGAATGATTTATCATGCGTGAAGTCCTCAGAATAATGACCATTAAAAAAGATTTCGGAATCCTTTTACTTAGAACGAGGGAACTATTCAAAAACCCCGTCGCAGTGGCGGATCCAAGGGGGGCGGATCGCCTGGGTATTCTTTAGGGGTAGCAAAAAGGGGAAGCCGAGAGTGTCGTCATGCTGCAGGTTTTCCCCAAATAGGTTTCACTGTGATAATTGTCATATTATTCTATCGTGTTTCATGGTTGATTATTAAAAAATAATTTTGACAAGGATTTAGTGTACAAATTAAAAATATCCCCCACCCCCATGGAAAAATAGTCAATAACCGCTCCCCCCTTGGTAACCTTCTAGATCCGCCCTTGCACTGTCGAGTATATAAACTTCTCTTTCGACCTGCATGAAGCATGCTGGCGATGAACTAAGTTCAGAATTTTCCTAGATTATAATAAAAGTCATTTCCAATTTCGCCTCTTCTTTGAATCAGAAATGATAATAAGTCGCGAAGCGTGAGGTGTGTTTTCTTGACTAATGTAGACTGGATTATAGTAATAATCAATATCCATTTCCTTTGAATTCTATTTTTTGTGAACTTAAAGCATTATACGCTTCTCTAAATTACCATTTTTGCTAGGATGAACAAAACTGATTGCACTCTCAGTAAAATGATAGGTTTTATAACATCAGTAAACTAAATCTGGAGCAATTTTTGTGCATCATCATCGTTTTGAAATTCGCATATACCTCTACTATACTTGTTTCCTTTAATAACGAAATTAAATACAAAAGTAAATAAACGATAAAACGAGACACTTTCCGAACTCAAACATTAAGAGGATGTAATGTACGTGTATTCTCTAATGAATGATGCTTAAACGAAAAAAAAACAAGTTTACAAATAACGTTACATGTTAAAAAGTTTAGAATGTTTCCTTTAAATTATTATGATACGTTCTTAATTGCACTTTAGAAAAAATAAGAAACTCTTTGCTAATTAGAACCACATTCGTGTAAATAGGTATACTCTGGGTGAACATCTCCCACTTTTAACTCGATCTAGAATCTAGAGGATTACCAGAAAATGTGTACATGTGTTTATAGGACGCCTCGTGAATAAAGGAGTTTCTTTTTTGCTATAAAAATTTTTCAAAAAGGATTCTGTGGCTGAACTGGATGGGTGAACAACAAGAAAGCGATTTTCTTTTATGTTTGAAATGGTCGACTTATTGCAGAAAATCGCTGAATTGCCAGGGAGCCACTCATATCGACGAGGTCTCCGTTAAACCATAAGCTCCATTAAATTTGGTTAATATTTCCGATAATTTAAAGTTTTGTACAGTCGAACTTTTATAAGTCGAGCTTCTATAACCCGAAGATTCCATAACTCGAAGTGAATTCGTTTTAGAGAACAAAATCTTTTTTCATTTTTTTCTTATATAAATCGAATATTTTTTGTTTCTCTAGTGGTTTGATTTATAGAAGTTCCACTATATTTGAATATAATTTCAATTTAAAATTATAGAGCATTTATGTGCTTAAAAAAGGAAAATTCAGCCACTTTCGTTTGACCTGGAATGGAAACAAATTAGGAGCTTACGAAAGCTCGTAAAACTCCGCTCAGTTTTGATTTCTTCTTATTCTCTATCGATGAGAAACATTTGTGCTGGTGATGAGTAATGCCGGGTAACGTGGGCTGACGAACCAAAAGTTAAATCAGGCAACGTCGCGGTGACATAGCAGAATAATGGGTCTATCGCTAAGTCATTGGAAACCTGCTCCTAGCGTAAAAGTTTTTGGGAAAAAATGGTTAACAACAGCTGTTATCTTTTCATCGCACTCCACCAACGGTAGATTTATTCAAGCCGAAAGTGAATCATGTCTATTCTCCGATGAAATGTGCATTTAGGGTGATATTAGGCTATTAAATTTATGATAATATTAAGTCGGACGAAGACATTTGTTTTTATAAGGGATGAAGCCACGAGAGAATCCCAACTATTATATAGATATTCTTGTTAATTAAATTATGGAAGATCTGAAATCTCAATTTTGTGCAAAGCAGTAATCTCTGGTATTAATGACATACCATTCTTATAATAAGTACACTATTTGTTTTTCTTGCACGTAGTTACATGCGTAACAGAACAATCCAACTTTGTGCTGTCCACTGGGCAATTTCAAAAGATCACTATATTCACATTGTTGTATACATACATTTTCGTCTTAAACGGTGGCCCGCTTTTTGCTCTTTCGAGTCGCGGTTTTACTCGCTTAAGGACACCGCTGTTGCGATGGAGACGGTGGAGTGCATCGCTCCGTCCTTCGGAAGGGACGTTTACCCGCGCGGCACCTTGCCGCATATTGTTAAGAGATTCGGTCGATGGCGGTGGCTGTTGCTCTTCCTCTAGACTTCGTGATGCTATCGATGAGTGAATGTGAAAGTTGAAGACGCTTATGACTTTGCCGCTGACCCGCCACAGCGCAATGTAAGGGACGACGTTCTTGAAGGAACCAAGATTTTGTTGGGATTATTCATCCGTTGCTCTCCACTTTCTCCCTCTCTCTCTCTCTCTTTCAGCCCTTCCTCTTTCAATCCCTCTGCTATTACATTCCTTCTTATCTCAGTTTCTCTCCCTTCTTAACATTTTTCCGCTTATCCTTTTCCACACAAGTAACCTCCAAACCTACCCATCTATTTCCGTCCCGTCAATCTCCCTTTCCTCTTCTTTTTTTGCGCAACGCATTCTTCTGCCTCTTCTCTTTGTCTCCTCCCAGTTCCATTGCGCTATATAAATGAGTCGGACGTTGCGATCCCTAACATTGTTTTTTGCAAGTTCAGCTTGGTCGTAACCTTAGATCAGTTTCGTAAGTGTAAATACTCTTTTCTATGACTGATAAAACTAAGTCATTTCTCATGAGCTAACTAATCATTCAAGACTCTCGCTTACTTTAAACGTAGATATATCCTCTACTGTATTTTTTAGAATAAATTCTCGTTTTTATATTTAGTCGGGGCTCCAGGAATTGCAAAACACAATTCAATATTGTTTCCTTCATTTGACCTTAGAATAGCTTTTGATTACATTGTAAAATGTTTATAATTTCATTTAGGTTTAAAATTTACCAAGTAAAAAATTCATTATATTTCCGATTTTTTTAGTACTATATAACACAATAGTGGCAGAAGTCTTCAGGCATTCAGTTATTTTGCGGTTACCTAACATGCTGTAGATGCAGGGTCACGAGAAATCTGTCGAGGACCGATTCTTTCCGTGAAAGGTTTTGATCACTTTTACGTTAAGATTGAGACCAGAGCGTTGCAATTTTTTTGCAGACCCACTTTCTGACGTTGCAGACTTCGTAGTAATTTCCCAAAAAAAGACGGATGACACCCCTTCAGCCATTAAATTTACTAGAGGGAGCCCGTAAAGGCCACCGTGAAATCACTTTAGCTTTCTCTGCAGCGGAGCAAACGGACGTCACAAGAATGCCAAGTAGCTCATTAGGTTATATTAGCTACATCTTTAACGAGTTATTCATTTTTTAACTCTCAGATGTTTAATTGCGTACGAATAGAATTAATTTTATTTGCTTCTGTGCATGGCTTTCTCAGGCATTCTTACTAACAAATGCACGCAAATACAAAATTAACCTAGCTGCATGCTACCAGAACAATCCAACTTTGTGCTGTCCACTGGGCAATTTCAAAAGATCACTGTATTCACATTGTTGTATTGGAAGACTGTATGATAAGTTTGGTCATTCAGAGTCCATTGGAGTAATATGAACTATCAGGATTGCTGACAAATTATTATATTTAAGAAAACGATTTAAAATTCAAGAGAAGATAAAATTTCTGGTGTAATGAAAGTTATTGTATAAGGCTTCTCTCTCTTACTTGATAAAATGTGGGAGCATATTTTATATTTGAAGCACCTGATAAATCAATTGCCCACAGCAATTTTTGTATCGTTTATCGGTATGTGGTATAATTTCTAATATTTCATATATGAATGGCAATATCAAGGGATTTACGATTTATGCAAGACTAAGAAGATTAAATTAAAAGAGAATAATTAAGAGTTTTTATTTGAGTGATAAGTTACTTAACTCCTAATATTATGTCGTCGAAAGATACAATTTTGCTTCCTTCTGCTAATATTTTTTACTCTTGTAGTGTTTCTGTAGCTTATATGTTTCGTAGCATTTTAAACGTTAAACATTATATACTCACGCGAAAAGCTAAATGATTAATTAGCTGAAAACGTGATTTTGATACTTGGTATGTATAAGTTAAAATTTGACTTCACATGGTTTTCAATTACAAAAATATAGGAGGATTAGACTTGCGTTAAAACATCACTGAACGAGCATCACAGGGAGTAGTTCACCGTCTTCCATCTTAGGCTTATGGGAAAGCATCTCACCTGTTATATGGTACATAATCAGCGCCTGGGACTTCAAAGCTCATTAAAATGTTTTAGCGCATTTTCTTGGAAATGAAAACGTGCTTATACTTTTATTAATTGTCCTTACGTCTATCTTTGTATTATTCTTATTCCTTCAACATTCTGGTTTTAAAAATTTCTGCCAAGATTTTCAAATGAAAATAAACTATTTGTTTTCACAGGTAGGCAGTTATTGGTAATTCAACAGAAAACTCGTTACTATCTCCAGCTTTAGCAAAAATATTTGCATTTCTTACCTATTCAATCTGCTTGAAGGGTGATTAATATTAAATTAAGAGAATAACTGTATAAATATTGTTGTACGATTTAAACAAATTTTCTTTTCTTTAAAGAATTTAAATTTATGCCTCTACGTCTACATTGTGACTGATGCATAAAATCTTACAGATGCGTGATTGCAAGACTTTATTTTAAATTCATTGATATATACTCGATGAAACATTAGTCATTCAAATGTGAGAGAAACCTCTTCTCGATACGAGAAACGTTTTCGCTTGAATAACAATAGTGAGTTGTTCAATATAACATTCACAAGACTACACATAATGATTCATTATATTGCTAATTCTCTATTTTAATCTTTGTTTACTTCTCACTATTTTGCATTGAAAGTGTCTGTCTTTTTTTTTGTCTGCTATCAAAACAAGTAATTTTCTACCAATATAATACTTAATTGCGATTTTCTGTCCTGTTCTTTGTCAGTATCACCATCCGTCATTTTCTAGCAATTAACGAGATAAGAAAGTGTTGTGTCCGATGAAAAAGAAATGATAAGTATTACAAAACGATAAAAATATTTTTCGAAACTTGCTCGATGGAGAGGATGGTGAAAAAATAAGGGCCTAAAATCTGTCTGTACTTAGAGAGAATAATAAGTACATATTTGTAAATTCTTTTATGAATTCCAAGTTTTATCTTCCAGAACATCATTGCTGCTTAAGGTTGTATATATTGCATCTGCCGTTGTAAAATTATTGTTCTTTATGATTTAATATTTTTCTCTCTATTTTTTATTTATTCATTCTTCTACTCGAAAATTTAACTGGGAAGTTATTGTTTTTTCGATGAACAGGTCTACCATTCAGTTCCGCATAAGTCTGCTAAGCAAGAGTCACCCTGCTTGAGAAAATACCAATTACTAATTACGCTAAGAAATGTGGACATTCACGCGTAAAACATTATTTCTTCAAGCGCACTATTAAAGGCATTTAATAGAAACATATTAATTACCGTAACTCTGGTTGAAAAACTTTCTCCAATAGTCATTTAATGGTTTAGAAAACCAGATGCGCATTTCGGGTACAAAGCATCCGTCATCAGTGGTGATAGTAGATTTTGGCCTAGGCTTAACCGTGGAGAGGGGAAAATTAATGCGAAATGTTCTTTGAAAATGTATCCATCACAAAAAACAGAGCGTTATATTTCATTTTAGACTACTTGGTAAGTTGTGTTAAAAGTCGAACAGGGCCATTTAAGATTTGTTTTATTATTTTACCCTTTCCCTAAATCGAAATTGAATTTACGTTTAGTGAAACAAGCCATTCGAGTGCCATTGCGCCCCTAGGAAAATTCCGATTCATTGCTGATCATCATTTTCTGAATTCCTAGGAGTTGAATGTATATACTCGTACATATACGTGAACATTAACAAGCATGCCCACAAGATTTTTTCCCCTACTACGCTACCGCATTGGACCGATTTTGTTCAAACTCACCTCTTTATCGAAAAAAAAATCGAAAGGAATTTGATTCTCGCTTTAAAGAGAAAAAACAATAACGATCAGGACAAAGGCCAAGGAATTCCGGGCGTGAAAAAAATTCACTTTTTCGTGCCCTGCGGCGTGACTTTTCCTTCCGTTTAGAGCATCTCACAGATGGCGGACGTGAAGATGGAGATAGTGGCGAGAGAAGGGACTTGAAAAAAATAAATAAAAGAAACACGTCCTTTCCCTTCCTCGCCCTTTTAACAATGACGCGCCATATGCTCCTCTGACGCGAGACTTAATAAAGAAGAGTTCCACATCGAAGATGAATAGGTAGGTGTACTCGGACCATATAACAGCAGCTCTCTCTCTCTCTCTCCTTCTCCCTCTCTCTCCCACTCCGTTTTCCCCTCCGCAACACCGACACCAACCCGGTTAACGGGAAAAAAAAATTTCCTCCCTCGCAAGTTCCATATCCGTTGGGCTTAAAGTTTGAGTGACTGTCTGACTTTCCCCTCAGCTACGGATGGCTTATCCCCTCGTTCTCACTCTTTATCCTCAAAGCAAAACAAAAAACGGGCGGTTTTTTTCTCTCTCTCCTCCCCCCGAAAGAAAAAAATTACGGAGAACGGGAACACCTTTTGGTTGCGTCTCCGCATTATAGTGTCAGCGGGTGATTGGTATGTGTTTCCGCGGGTAGTGGCGGCGATGGCATGGGGAGGATCACCATCATCCCTCTTTTTCATACGAATTTTACCCTGCTGTTTTTTTTGAAGAGATTTCTTCTTTAGAAACTTTCAAAACTCGTTTCACCTCTTTGGTACCTTTTGCATTTGTCATCCAGCCATTCCAAATTGTTGTCGTGGTACAGCCTTAAGCTTATGTGTAAGTTACGGCTTAAGAGATCGAGATTGAAATTATGAAAATGACCCTTTCCCAGTCCAGATAAACTTTCCAACATTCCTAAATTGCATCCTATGAAATAAACTTATACACATAGTGGGTTCAAGCCCTAATAGATGATGCAAATCGCAGAAAAAACATAAAAGGATTTTTGAATAACTTACCTATAGCGGAAGATGCTAGGAGTTTTCGGGCATTTTGGACGGTAGATGGCTAAATAAAGTTATCGATAGCCAATTAATGCATGGCCTTAGTTATCAGAAAGAAAAATAATTTCAATCGTTAACCTCGAAGATTTTTACTCGGGTACTACTTTCGCTGGAACAAAAGTTGAGGGTGAACTTCCAATTTTTCACGCCAGGAAAAAAATCGCAATCTTTTTCGGGCAAGTACGGCACTTGCTGCAAGAGTAAACCTGAGAGTAGAATAATTCGTTAAAAAAAAGGAGTCGACAGCATCGTATTCTCCGGCAATTACCACGGATTTCGTTTTTCTTATTTCCAGGAAAACATTTCTTCAAGAAATTCTTCTGGAGAGGGGAAGAGGGAAGCGGACGAGCGCGGATAAGTCACTCCGAGACCATTAGCGCTCTGTTCTCTCATGTTCCCTCTTTCCTCTGCGAGGGGATTAGAGGGGAGAGGAGTATGCGGCAGAGTTCCACTCGGCTGGACCGGATCCTGACGATTCTTTCTTTCGTTTATCGCCGCGGGCGATTGTTGCACGTGGGGGAGGTCCCAGCTCACGACTGACTGAGATGAAGCTTGAGTGAGTGAGAGAGAGGAGGAAGAGAGAGAGAGAGAGACAATAGGAAAAGGTAGGAAGGGAAGGGAACTTTATTGGGGTGGGAAAGAGGAGGAGAGAGAGCATCTCGGAGATGTTATAAATCTGTGGAGCTTTACGGAGAGAGCGTTTTTCGTTTCTGGGTCTTCTTTT
This sequence comes from Uropetala carovei, assembly GCA_036926305.1. NCBI lineage: Eukaryota > Metazoa > Arthropoda > Insecta > Odonata > Petaluridae > Uropetala > Uropetala carovei. The sequence continues at coordinate 3,711,881 of JAXCHB010000118.1, read as the reverse complement.
GCCGCGGAAGCATAAGTGCGCACGAAGATATTCGCGTCCGCCGAGGAGCCAGGATGAAGGAGGTAAATACTTGGACACGTTCTTTTTTTTCGCGGGTTTGATCGACTCAAAGGAATCGGTGAAGAGGTGCTGTAGACTTATCACGTGGTTTTGGTCCTGTCCTGAAAGAGGTTATAATGGAATGCGAGGCGTTTCCTGCTTTATCGAGAAACTCGTGTTTGCGGTTTTCCGTCGCTGGAGGAGTTTCTCGTTTGAGTTTTTTTTATAAATGTTGCGCTTAGTGAAAACAGGTTCCGGATTCAAATGCATCGCGTTGTTTCAGATGTTTGTTATGAATTTGAGGTGAAATCTGTAAATCGTGCTACTATGGTGAAGATAACTTTTTTTGGTTTAATTCGTGTGCAGAATGGGTTGCCACAACCAATGAATTTTTTTTAAATGTAGCAATACTCATGTAATACAAGGGAAAAGAAAAGGATTGATATTTGAACCGCAGAGTTTTCTGGGCATTTTCCATTGACAGATGTTAAGAAAGCTTCGTTTAAATAATATTTGTAATATGTCGCCATTATTCAAACGGTAATTTTTTGTAAGGTTATGTTTTATTAAACTGCTCAGTTGCTAATGTTAAGGTATCCAAGGTTACGAAAAGTCATAAATTTATTCTCAAAACGAATACGAAAGTTTATTTTTTTGTGGTGAAGAGTCAAAATTGCTAACGTTATGCAGTCACATAATTTTCATCTTACCCTTCTAACAAGAGTTTCAGAGTACATATATCATATTTGAAAAACGAATAATTTTTCTTAGTGTTTTGAAATATGCATTTTCACTCGTAATTTAATCTAATTAAAACTTGTTTTTGACTTATATTCAATCCTTTTTTAAATTTTAGGTATATTTTTTCGTACAAATTTTAAATTAAATTAATACAAAATCATCTTGAGATCATATTCGGAAATTAATTTTTTTATATTATTGATTGCTGAGTTTCTATTCATCTTTAACTAAGGTATGCTTTATATAAGATCATTCGTATGTAAAATTTGGAGTGTTTGATTTTAAACAGATTTATCGTGACTATCTGCATACATTCACAATACTGATTTTTGATAAAGCATTCACATTCAAGCGCTGCTACGTTTTCTTTGAATATATCCGTCATTGATTTATTTTCTAAACGAGTTTACTTTTTGTCAATGTGAAGTCTCCGACTCTCAATTCCAGTCCTTATAATGATATTAGGTTTACCATTTCCCTTTTGTCTGTCTCCACCTAAGATTCTAGGACACTTGCATGCTCTATTCAGTGGAGATAATGAAAAATGACCAAAGTCAGGATCACATAGGGTATATCATTGCTAAATCATCGAAACACTGACTTTTCCGCTAGATATATTAATTCCAAAATAATACATTCAAGTAATAATTTTTCTTATTAATGAAATCCTTATTAATCTTGAAAAGTTTCTGAATATGTATGTAGTGTTACAAATGTTTTCGCCATAGTGAATAAGTGAAGTTTATTGAGGTAATTCTATTTCGAAAAATAATAATGATAATAATAATAATGATAACTGACAATAATTCCGCCAAGTCAGTCAAAATAATCGAAATAAAGTAGTTAATAGTAGATACAATTTTCAAGTGACACATTTTCATGGTCTATAATAAGTCTGATATTATAACTACGTGTACCGGTGCTTTTACACTGATGCCATATGTGAGAGAGAATTTTGTGTCAACCAATTTTGTATTAACGAGGTTTAATTGTATATATTAGCGGTTAAAATTTGGAGCAGTGATAAACGACAATATGGCAGAACCGAGATAATCCAGCGCCGTGATGAACGAACCAACTTTCTCCATTTTACCGCCTTGAACTTGAGATCCATAGCTTAACTACCATCTTCGGATATTAATTCTCTGTGACCTACTTTTTGTCAAATCGCTCTTTCCAAAAACCTTTCCCTTTGGCCGCATCACGATCTCAGTGAAAATTTAACTGCTTCTTTCGATTCAGACACAATTTTTGTACCTCTCAAACAATATGGAGCTTTTATATAGATCGTCCGCTTTCTATCATGATCGAATCGTAACCATCTTTCATTAAATTTATTTTTTACAATCAGAAGGGCCCGTATTTGTAAGCATTTAACAGATCCTTAATAAACAATCAAAAGGGAGGGATAACGGGATTTAACAAAGCAATAGTGGAATGGATGGGAAAATGAAGACCATTTGCTTGCAGACGTATCACTAATGTACTTCGGTAGCGCGAAGGGATATGGGTTAGTGATCTGTTGGCAATGTTTCTGTTGCACCTACCGTTATTTAAATCAGGGAATCATACTCTAACATGAATAATTCCTGATAAAAATCACGAATGCCACGACCTTCTCCCACATTTTCATGCCAAACTATCGTGTTCCTCATCCGATCCAAAACTATACGCATCTAATTCTATCGATAAGTAATGATGAGTTCTCACCGCGAGTCCAAATCATCGTCACAATAACTATCCGGTGGCAAATGACAGTATAAACGCGTTCCAATTTTCGACCGCCTACTTTTTCGAGGCGAAAGAAAGTAAACCTCGTTTTTTTCGCATGTCATCCAGTGAGAGGGCTTCCAGTTTATAATTCATGTCATATTTAATCACGTTCCCCGTTCACCGGCCGACGGTGTCACCGCTTTTACTTCGGTCTCGCCTCCCGGTAATGAAATGCACACATCGATTCCTCCGACAAATATTTTATGCTCCCAAAAGTAGCCGGGACGACCGGGCGATTTGTCGCCGTAATGGGCCGTAAACACACATTTGCGTCGGGGATTAATGCGTAGGTGAAAAGTAAACTGGTTTTTTTTCCTATCCCGGCGAGAGGGGAAGCCTGCGGTTTCTAGTAGAAATTTTAATCGAAGAGAGTCGGAAGCGAACGGGGAGTGATTTGCGATCGCAAATACGGCGGAAGACATTTTCTCCGCTAATGTCGTCGCCCTTTCTCTGGGAAAACGAACTTACCACCCTGATAATATCTCTTTTTCTTTCAACGCGTACGGTGATTTCTATCGAAAACCTTTTCTCTTTGTCAACGCATTTATTTTGTTTCGCGTGACGCAATCCTTTGGTTGGTTACCCTTCCTTGTCGACCTAAGACGCTCATCTCTGCTCCAACCCCAATTCAATCCCCTCTCTTTCCTGCTTCCTCCTGAGGACCAGTTTGGGAAGAGGTGGAGCGGAAGTTCGAACCGCGGCTGAAATTGAAGTAGTATTTTCGTGTGCCCTTCCCTCTTTTTTGCAGGAACTGCGCCGACGGGTTCTGTTCAACTTCCTGGTCGTCCTGATCCTATGCGCGATCCTGTTACCATCCGTCGCTGCCAAAAGGTACGATGTCATCCTCGAGGAATGTCTCGTTCTTTTATTAGTAAGCCCTCGGAGTGTTCTGCTTTGTAGAAAGTATTCACCTCTTTTTTTTAATGAGATGTTGTGGGTGTTGTCCAAGTATCTGTCGATAAACTCTATCGCCATCAATATGCGACGCACGCTTAGAATACACGATCTTTGGTGTAGATGAGTTTTTAACCGAGTGTACGCCGGAAATTAATGTACAACGGCTACGGTGAGAACTTAGGAGTTCATGTTACAAAAATTTCCTTCGTACACATATAACTGCGATCAAAGTTTGTTCTGAAATAAATTTTATACGGCGTTAAAATGAAAATACTTGTGTTTTTACTAAATTTAATGGCGGATGGAGCAGTAGGAGCAACATATAAACTATCATAAATATGCTATATTTATTTGTGTCCTATGTTTTATTCAATTATGAAAAAGGTAAATACTACTGGTGCAATATTTTTTCAGATGAGAACATTACCATATTATTATTTTGTAAACAAGCAAAAAGTCAAATATGGAATAAGAATTTCAACAATTAATTTGTTAAATGGAAAAATTAAATTCGAAATATTCGCGTAGTCTTAAGTAAAGCAATGTATTGTCCTTTATTAAAAAGATAACATTTTACGGAGATAATTGAGCTGTTGGATGAACATTCAGTGGGTTTAAATATAAAATCGATATTAGAATCAGTGTTGTGCTACATATGTTTAGAAAGAGAAGCTAAAACTCAGATTATTAAATGATAATTCCAAGTTTAGTGCCTGAAGGATAGTACATTATTTTCCGTTATTTATATAGTCATACATTTCTGAATTTGGCTAGAAGCTTATAAAAATTTTTACACTGAAATTAAAAAACTTCCGGCCTCATTAAAATATGCATATTTGGTGTATTTAAAGTTATTAGCCATTTTAAAAGTAGTCATCAGCACAAGTACACTACCAAACTAATCGATATTTACTTGTTTGGATGTTTGAAGAAAGTTTGTCCCATTCCAAAATCATTAATTAAAGAAATAGATTTTTTCAACAAATTGTTTAATTATTAACTAATAAAATCTTTAGGAGCGGGCATATTAACATGTTAATTAGGCCAGAAAACCATTTCACGCCCATTTAATAAGAGGTTAGAAATGTATTCATAATTCACTCGATGGTTATATTCATTAATCGGCAATTTTATCATTATTAACTTCCTTCAATCGCATTTATTTAATTCAGTTTTTTTTTACAAATCAATTAATTTCCTTTCCACAGTCATTGCATCGACAAAAGCACTTCCACGTTTGATGCACGATTGAAACTTCGTTTGTATTTCCTTTCGAATTTCAGACATAGGGTCATAATCCACGTGCCGAGCAAAACGAAGTTCGTGCATCATCACCACCATCACCACCACAAGCCGCCTTCGCCTCGCCATCATCATTACCATTACCACGGCCATGATCACCATGGACACCACGACCACTACGATCACCACGACGATCACCATGACGACCACCATGGACACCACAGCCACCATTCTTACTCACATTACCGCCATTGAGTCAATGGAGATCCTCAGTATCCCGTATTGAGAAGAACAGAGGAAGCGACGTTTCCGTGATACTCTGCCTCCATGAACGAGTATTTCAAATATACAGCGATGGAACTCGAAGAATGAAGAACTGGAATACAAAATAATTACGATTTATTTGCGCAAAGAAATCTGCTATCCTTTTATATGCTAATTAAAGCAATGATGCTTAATTCTAAGCTGAACAAATACGTGTGAGAGTCGTTGCTAAAGATATTTAGGAGCACGCTTTAACAAGGGGAATTTTCCAGTGTAAATTTTTTTATTGGATAAGGTCAGTTGGTTGAATTATGGATGTGCAATATTTTTCCATGCGCAGGAAAATCAATTGGTTAGACCTGATGAAGAATTTTTAATCCACGAGAAAATTGATTATTGCAAAGCTCCACGATTGATATATTGTTGTCCGAAAGCTTTCATGTTGTTAATCCTATTTGTTGGTGTACATAGAACATTACCCGTTATGACCATGTTGAAGTACTTTTTCTGTTATCTAGAGATAGAATTATTTATTTCCAACTGTTGATCCTTTAAGTTTGAATAAAGCAATTTTCATAAAGATTCATCTCTGATTTATACTCGTATTATATTAAAAATGTTATGTAAAATACCACTTGGCTTATCATTACCACTTAAAATGTTTTTCAAAGAAAACCACATTTTCTGAATAATTTCACCGAGTAAAAAATATTAATGTTTAAAATTGGTGGGTAGTTTTAAATATATCCCGATCATATAGAACAAGAGTCAGCAACCTTCTATATATGGAAGGGCCAATTCCGGACATACGCATAGGCTAAGCTACAGCTTAGGGCCTCACAAAATGAGGAGCCTCAAAATTCTTCATTTTACCTTTACACCGTCATCTTTGTATATAACAATGCTAGTATCATGCTTTCATTCGTTTCATGTTTATATTTTTAATGGTTCCTTCAGTCTGAATAATAAATATATTTCTAATTTTTGGAGCCTCTTGAACTTGACACAGCTTATGACCTCAGAAGTTCAAAGCCCGACCCTGGGAAGGTCACATTTGTAGTTGTAAATACTTCGAAAGTCCGCATAGGAAGTCACGAGAGCTTAGGCTCTCGGGAGTCGCATGTGGCCCGCTGGCCGTAGGTTGTCGACGCCTTATATATAATATCCGAGTGAACGCGTTAACAGATTAAAATAGATGATCTATATATATATCTCATGAATTGGATATGCATTTTAGAGAAAAAGTTCCCATCTTTGACGGCAACCCACCAACTGGTGATTGCAATAAACATAGCGACAGTTCACTATACATATTCATTATAATTTTTCTGTTATGGACATAATATCATCTTTGCAATGATTCAGGAAGTTGCGGATGACATGAACTTGTATGCATTTATTGAATTTAAGTGATTCAATGGTGTAAAATTTCTCTTCAATGTTACGAACTTTCTCCACGAGAAACGTGCTTCGTTTTCCAGCCTAAAAAACAGAAATAAAGGAAAGGCTTAGAGTTGGATCAAGATCATAGCTTGACTAAGCTTAATACAATCCTGGTAATACACACATTTGATAATTTCATCTAAGACCGGGGTTTTCAAACTTTTTCCTCGGTACAATAATAATAGTTGGTCCATAAAAATTCAACATTATAAAATATTTTAAGTATGAATTTCTAAGGATACTTTTAAAATCAAATCGGTACGATTTAACAAACTTTAAAACCCAATAGTTGATTTCAATTAAATTGGCAGCAATTTAGACTAAATTTAGTATCAAAATATCTTGGATTGACCCTTCATTGAGACCCTTATTGTACGTTCTGGGGCCCACCGTTGGGCTGTGGCCCATACTTTGAAAAATCCCTGATCTAAGAGATCCAATCTTCCGTCCCATAAATACGTAACGTGAGTCTATTTCTTCGAGATGGACGAACCAATGCTTCCGGAATTCGTGGTCTCAAACAAAAGCGACGTTTGTCTACGATAGGAGATTACGTATGAAACTACTCTTTCTTCATCTCTCTTTTGCTGGTAGTAAAAAAACTGGGAGTAAAAAGTCCTGAAGCTAAATGGTCAATTTGATGTCTGTGCCTTCGTTGCGCTATTTTTTGCGCGGAAACACGCGAACAATTGCCTTCCGTATTTCTCAAGATTTTTTTATGAAGTTCGTCCTCATTCGGGTCTTAGCCAATACCTAGTCCTAAAGTACGGCTTGTCTCCAAGTTTCGGCTTCCTGTATTCTTCCATTTGTTGTTTCCGTCGAAGTTGCACTTCTTTTTTCCTCCCGTCATTTCTATGGTATCTTCGAAGAATTAGCGTTGACGAGACGTGATATCAAGACATTCCTAAGAGTTCTAAATGTAGCATTAATTTCAAAATAATCCGCAGGCAAAGATATTGGCATTATCTCTTGTGAAATTATAAATATACGACGATCGAATGAATTTGAGAGACCAAAGTCGCTTAAGGATATTCAACCTCGTTAAAATCTCCATTTGCGTTGAACGTCCCTAAAATGCAGAAATAATTAAAAAATTTCCAGGGTGCGGAATATTGTGTAAATTCATTATCTTAAAACTGATAAATGTTATATAGCCACAAGCGCTCCTTCTTCAGTGTGTATGATGAGACATTCAGATCTTCGACTTTTCGATCGTTGAAATCTCCCTTCTTTTTCCTTGAACGACCGTAAAAACGAGGAGATAATTACAAAATTTCCCGGATGCAGATGGTAAATTACGAAAATTTGTAATCTTAAAACGATCTTCTTCAGTGCGTATGAGAGAATCCAGATCCTTTGATTAACCGCTCGTTGAAATCTCACGACCCGTTTTGTCCGGAAGCACGACGCTTCCCTGCTAGCGTCTCCGTGTTCTGCAGGGTGAGGGAGAAAGCGAATCGAATCGAGGATTGTTCACGCTCTCCTCCTCCTACTCCTTATCCGCAAAGTATCGACGTACTCACGTGAAACCGAGTTATTCCGCCTCTCCTTTGGAAGGTGTTTTCTAAAGATGATGCAGGAGGGGCGTGGACGGATGGAGAGGGAGCGTAGGAGTGCGAAGAGTGTGAGGGAAGTGAAAAGGAAGAGGCACGGAGGAGAGGTAGCTGCTGCACAAGAGCGTAGCTTCGACTCAGCTTTCACTCTCTTCCTAAAGCCCCACGTACTCCACAGAGGGACGAGGATTGAGGGAGGTCTGCGTGGAAGTAATTGGCGCGGGACGGAATACAGAACGGTCGCGGTGTGTAGGAAATATATAAAAAAAAGAAACGAAATGAGATGGCCGTGGCCGATGGAGGAGGTAAGGAGAACGAGGGGGGGGGAGGAAGAGGGAGGCGAGAAACAAAAAGAGGTCGAAATGAAAGTGCTACGCGGTGCGAGATGGCGGTGGATGGAGAGTGGTTCGTCTTTTCGCCGCGGGTCGCTCTCGCGTGTGGCTTCGGATGTTCATAGAAGTGCGGGAATTTTCATTTGATATCCGCTCGTTTGTCTTTTTTTCGGAGATTCCTTCACGCATCGGCGGTTGGCAAGGCGTTTACGCACGCAGTCCTTTTTACGGGTGTGTGAGAGTGTTAAAGGACGTGTTGTCTAGGTTTATAAGAGGTGAGTGGGGGGGGAGAGAGTGCATGTGTGATTTGGCTGGACATGAAATTCATGCCGTGCGTTTGAAATGGAAACGTCTGCCTTCGAGGAGTGTGTTCTGATTTAAATCGACTCGGTTGGCGCGTTTGGAATCGTTATTACCATCAAGCTCGAGCGGTCCAAAAAAATTCATTTTGGAACAGTTTTTTAGAGAGAAAGTTGGTGCTCGATTGTCGGTGATTTCGAGCATTTTATAATGTATTTATGTATTTACTCAGCATATTAAATGATTTAACCCTAGGGACGTTGTATTTAAGTAAAAAAAAAATGCAACGTTATGGAATATTATCAATAACTCAATCATTCATGTCCTTCTTTTTCATAAGTTTCTTTTGGATTTATTTAAAAAATGAAACGGCTTTTGAATTACTGGTAGTTTAATTAAGAAGTCCAAGTTCAATAACTGTCCGTTATTTGTCAGTCTGAAAGCTTTTCCAGAAATCGCGAATTATCACTTAAGTGGTAATCGGTTTACAGGTATACCTCGGTTAACGACGTTGATATGTTCCACGGCGGCACTTCGTTACCAGAGGTTTAAATTATATAAGAAAGGTAGGGATGCGTTCCAGGGATCCAGAAAAGGGGGTTTTAGTACCAAAACTTCATCATATAATAAAATAAACGGACAAAGCTTCTGGTAAACATGCAATGAGCATTTTAAAATTTCGAATGCTGCAATGAGTATTAAAACAAAACGACAGGGATTTTCTGGGGTTCATTTCCTCCGATTTCCCATCGGTGGTAGTATAGATAAGAGGGGCAAAACGGAGGGAAGAAGCCTTTGTATTTGTTTCGAAGATGGACTTGTCTTATTACTTGAATCTTTGCTTCTAAAGAAATAGATTTACGCTGCACTTTTTGCTTATTAAACCCACTTTCACTCGAAGGAAGTTTGGAGGACATACTGGGATAATAATTGACTTGATCCCAATCAAATAATCGGTACAATACACATTGTACAAGATTTTTCATATACTAATTCGTCGTTTAGTTATCCTTTGAAAAATATGAACTCTGTAGAATCATTATAAACATCAACTTAAATAACTATACGAAATTTGATAAAAATCGTATGAGCAGTTTTTTTAGAAAATCCAATTTTTTATTAACTCATTCTCATGGTACTTCATGTATTTATAGAATAAATCCAGGTCGAGAATATAGTGGCATCTAATTTAGTAGCTGCAATGTTGCGAACATATGATACTATATTAGCGAGGCTTCGAAATTTAAATAGCGAGTATCAATTCCTGTCTCGGCCACCTGAGCAGCATAACACGCGCATTTGCAACATTTCCGACTTTTTCGAATTTTTACTGCGAAATTTCCGTCTTCGTTATATTTAGCGAAGTATACCTGTATTTATTTGTACATCTTGTTTCTAATTTAATAGCATTTATTGCAAAAACAAACTTTATCCTGTAGTCATATGCATGACCGGGTTTGATAATAATCGATTACTAATTGAATTGTGTCTACGCTGTTTATTCTTCGTTAAGTATAACAGTATAATAAAATATCTTTTTACTAAATCGAAAAAATTCTAACAATTTCATCTAATTTCCTTAGTAAGTTTTGACATAGTTTGTGTAAATTTGTTAACTGTAAAGTTTAAAATAATAATCATCTATATATAGACGATTATGCTCACTAAAAATGTCGAAATTATTTTATGGTGTAATTTTTCGCAGCTGTCAGTATTGACCGAGGTAAAAAATTTTTGAGCAGTTTAACATAAATAACCAAAAGTGGGGCTAATGTGGCGAGGCCTTCTTCGACTCAGCATTGAAACTTGGCAGTTTCAAAGGAGTAGCAACGGTGAATTGGCAGTGACAACCGTAAATGTTCGAGATTAAATCTCTAGAAGAGCAAGGTTACGCGTAAGTATTTCAAACTGAGAAAATAACATTAAACCATAATAAATATTCCGATATATTTTGCTTGGCAAGAGCATTTGTTTCTTTAGATAATCAAGTCAGTGGTTGGCAAGAAATATTGTTTCCTGAGGTTCCTATTTAGTAATTTAAATGATTAAATAAACACTAATCTTTCTATAAGGACATATATTTCATAAAATAACGCAATTTCCAATGATTGACAGCATGGGTTTAAAAAAATAATTTCTTAACATCGCATTCTGTCTCTTTTGCAAGTCTACGAAATAGTTTTATTTTTATTGTAAGCAAATTAAAAGAAGTAGCATTTACCTCGGGTTAATTTTTGCGTTCATTGGTAAAATTAATGGTGGTGATAACAGTTAGTTAACGCATACTTCGCTGCGAACGAAACGATTACCGAGTTTGGGACTCAATTTTCGCCTGTCTTCACACCGCGGCCTTGAGTCAACGAACTCCTAATTAAGAAGCGCGCGTTATAATTGAGAGGAAAAGTATAATCGGCCCCGATGCGGTCGTGTTAGCTAGAATTACGGACGATTTGCTAACCTCGCTAAAATAGCCTAATTGCATTTTTACGTTCCTTCGAATGTTTTTACTTTCTCATATACGAAGTATTGTTATCGCGAAAAAATTCGACCTCGAGATTTTGATGGAAATATACGTTTTAGGTGTACCTGAGTCCAAAAACGTGGTTTTCGCAATGCCGTGTCTGGCTGTCTGTCTGTCGGTCTGGCTTTAGAGCCTAAACGGTAGAGCAAAAATGAATAAAATCTCGTACTTAGGTATTTTATCATACAGAGTAGAAGCTATGAAGAAATGGTTGGCATTTCTAAATACTTACGGGAAGTTTATTCTTTGCATTTTTAACAATTTATTTTCCCAAAAACGGCTATAACGATTTTGATCAAATTTCGTACAGTTAATTGAGTTTACGTCTGAAATAATACTACATATTTCGTTTTTCTCAAAGAATGAATATAAGGCTAGTTTATTCTTGGGCAACTTTAATCACAATTGGATTTTCGAAAAAACGGCTCATACGATTTTCATCAAATTTCGTATAGTTATTTAAGTTGATGTTTGTAACGATTCTACATCGTTCATATTTTTCAAAAGATAACTAAACGACGCTTTATTATATGAGAAAGTTTGTACAATGTATGATGTACCGATTATTTTTACTTCGCGGAAAGTTGGTTTCCCGGGAGAACGGAGTTTCGATCATTAAACGATCGAAATAAATGAAGACATTCAATAGTCTCCAAATAAAGCTTTCGAGCTCGTTAATCCGAGTGGAAAGGGGAATTAACTGGCACGAAATGGCAGTTCGTCGAATTCCTCTCCAATGCGCGTGCAAATAAACGGAGAATGCGTGACTGTGCAAATATAACCGCGTCTCTTCAGTCGTCTGTCGCCACAAACACTTTTCGCTCCTTTTAATTGCGCTCACTGGGTTTCAGGGAGAAATACGGTGAGCTCAAATTTTAGGACGAATCTGTCCCAAGCATCCTCCTTGCTAGCACGTAATGTACGAAAATTACGCTGATTTGTTTAAAGATAAGTTTTTCTCCAGAAAATCGAAGTGTATAAATTATCACGAATTAAACGTATACCAATTTAGTAGGTTACAAATTATACGAAAAATTAAACGCCATAAATTTTTTTTGCCTTACCCATTTATAAGGTAGTGTCAACACCGTTGCCGCCTGAGAGAGAAATGTTTTCTTTCACCCCTAAACAATGTAAGTAAACTTCTACACTAACATATAATTTACGGTAACAACACAGTTATTGCAAATATGTTCTATAATGATTTATTAATGTTTCAAAGGTCTCAAACCGAACTTTCTGCGGTGGCAATGGCAATGCCTTATAAAGGGTTAAAGAAGAAAAGCGTTAATAAACATTCCGTTGATGGAATTTGAAATCTATAGTGAAAAAAAAAGAATATATATTTACTGCATAAGATACGAATATGGAAAAAATTGTTTTGTGAATTCTGTCATTACAATTTTTTTTCAATCGAAATAGCCACATTATGTTTGAGTAATGCTCTTTCTATCGAGGGTTTCATCGTGTAATTTTTCACAGCAGCATGTATACGTAGCATGAACTGAAGTTGCTGCGCCTACTTAAGAACGAGGCCTGAAAAGAAAGAGAGAGAATTTCACGCATTCATGCATTCCATAAACGATTCTCACGCCCTTTAATTACCGTAAATTTACAGCGGAAGCGATTTTAATGAGTACATTTAAGCATTTGGTGACAGTTCAAGGAAAGTTTAGAAAGTTACTTTGAAAGAAACAAATGCGATGTAAAATTTCATTACGCTCTTTTCCGTTCCAGTTGCTATCATAATGGCTACTTTCCACGCCCGTGCGAAAAAAATAACAAAAAGTAATATCGTATGGGTAAAGGATTAATTGTTTCGGTTTCGCTATTACGCATATGGTGTAAATATGATGAGGCGGAGAAAGTAAACGTTTCATAAGTAGAAATTCGAAACGCTGCCTCTCTAGTGGTATACGTGTGAATTCGATCCGAAAGACCTAGATTTGCATTGGTTGGATAAAAGGTTTTGCTACAGCTGAAGAGGAACCTATGATTTAGATATAGTTCTAGCGTGCCTCGTGACGTACAAAAACAATGACGACTCACCTCTATAATATGCTTATGTAAATTTTCGGCTAGAGCAATAGATTTTATTATAATGCATATTTACATGAAGTTGCTAAATGCAATAAATAAGTTCAGAGATTGGACACTTTGCAAAAGATTAAAATTATGATTCCGTCTTTTGGATTAATTTAAAAAGTCTAAAATTAACGGCGTTCCTTGTACCTTGTCTATGTGGAGCATTTATTTATTATGAAACTAATAGACGTAAAAATTGGCTCTAAAAAGAAATATTACAGAATTTGACCTTCGATTAATCTTTCATCGCTTCAGTTCGTATATTGAACATGTTACTTTTGTTAGTTAGCGTATAATAAACAATAAATCCATGCAAGTAAAGTATGGGTATTTTAAAGTAAAAAAACTAATCTTTTAATAAATGTAAATTAAAAAAATCATAACAATACAAGGCGCTAAGAATGTTCTAGAATTATTGAAGAATATGAGCGATATTAATAATTATCAAGATAATTCCTTTAAAATTTGTGGGACTATATTATTTTTAAATACTGCCAGTAAAGCTGAGAAAAGGATTTCTGTCATAGCTACAGTTGTTGTTGTTGTTTATGCAGACCAAAGTCTCTGTTATGAAGGTTAATTAAAATTCATAAAGCACGGAAATTTTTACTTGCATAGTATTAGAATCCAAGTTTTAATTTTAAGATTTCGTTATCATAGCCAGTGTTGCCAATCTAGCGAATTTGTAGCTAGATCTAGCGACTTTCAACTCAAACTACCTCCGAAAAATCAACCCTAGCGACTTGTTACAAATCTGGCGAATCGAAAAAAGATTTTACTTTTTCTAGCTACTATCTAAAACATCCTAGATAAGTCGAAGATATGGTACCCCAATAAACAACAAACAACTAGCAGTTGCAGATATCCTGAAATGTAAAGGAGGGAATAGACTGGCAAGTTACTTGCGAGATCTCGCGCAAGGGACTCGCCTCTGCGTTTACACTGTCAACAAATATCGCCGCGATTTACTGTCACTTGAGTTATCGACTCTGTGTTTCGCACAATTTCTCCCCCGTGCATTTACATTAGCTGTCGTTCTTTCAGAAACATGCCTTCGAGAAGATAGATGGAAATTCCCTCATTGCATAGGCGCCTTAGACGGTAAACACATAGTTATCCAAGCTCCCGATAAAAGCGGAAGTCACTTTTTAATTACAAAGGCACGCATAGTATTTTGCAGGAACCTTTGATGAGAAACATAATGCATTACATGAGATAATAGCAGGTACCTGGCGAAAATAAGGCGGAGTCCCTAAAGAGAACCTTTTCCCTTTACAAGGAGGCGTACCTACATATGTCATAACTATTCAGCCGATGCTAAAAGTGTTCGCGAAAAGTTTAAAAAATATTTTATTTCGCCGACGGGTGAAGCCCAATGGCAATATAAATTCATTTAATTGTACGTAATGTAAGCAAATTTTCTATTGAAAAAAAATCTGTGGCCAACACATGACTTTCTCCATATTTGGGGTATAGATATTTAAATTATTATGAATAGCATTATGAATCAAAATTATTATTTCGTATCGTAAAAGGATACAGTCGTCCTTATTGCCGTAAATTAGGTATATTTTGAATATATTTACAGAATTCACCGCTAAATGGTGGTGGCGCTGTATACTAGAAAAAGCAAAATATCTCCGAAATGGATGGTTCTACGAAAATTTGTTTCAAACAAAACCTGGAAGAAATATTATTCTTTACAACTTTTGTCCTCACGAAGATTACCAATAACGACGTTTTTAAGGAGATATTTGACGGAAACCAAAAAACAGATTATTTATAAATAATTCCTAAACAATAACTGCTATGGAAAATTGTTTCAAATGAAAGTTGTAGGAAATTACATTACATTACATTTGTATAGAATTGTATATATAATAATGATGTTTTAACGGATAAATATCGCAAAAACTGAATCGGGTTTCGAATAAACCTCAACTTCCGGTTAACCGGTATTGCCCAAAAACTAGTCAGTTCTTTGTGCTCATAGCGAAGTGTTATATATGAAATTTGGTAACGATATGGCAAGTACTTTTGAGTTAGAGCGCCCACAATCACATACACACGCACACACACAGACATCATTCCGAAAATAGTCTAAACGTGTTCTAGGGACCTCAAAACTTGTATTTCCGTTGAAATATCGAATTCGATTTTTTTCGTGATCACAATACTTTCCCTATACTACGTATGGAGAAAGTAAAAGTACTTGTCGTATTAATACCAAATTTCATAAATAACACTTTGCTATGAGCACAAAGCTGATTAGTTTTTGGAAAATACCAGCCAACCGGAAGTCGAGGTTTATTCGAAACCCGATTCGATTTTTGCGATATTTCTCCGTTAAAACATCATTATTGTATATACAATTCTATACTAAGGTTATAGAGAATGTAATTTCCTACAACTTTCACTACTTCATTATTGTATACATTGACCATTACAAAAAATGTAGAAAATATAATTTCCTACATCTTTTATTTCAAACAATTTCCCATAGCAGTTATATTTTAGGAATTGTTAATAAATAATCGGTTTTTTCAGTTTTCGGCAAATAACTCCTTAAAAACGTCCTTATTGGTAATCTTCGTGAGGACCAAAGTTGTAGAGAATAATATTTCTTCCAATTTTTGTTTGAAATAATTTTACGTAGAACCATCCATTTCGGAGGTATTTTGCTTTTTCTTAATTTCCAGTATACAGCGCCACCAACTAGCGGTGAATTCTGTAAACGTATTCAACATATAATTTACGGCAATAAGGACGACTATTCTTCTACGATACGAAATAATACTTTTGCCTTATAATGCTATTCATAATAATTTAAATATCTATACCCAAAATATGGAGAAAGTCGTGTGTTAGCCACATTTTTTTTCCGTACGTAGTATAGGGAAAGTATTGTGATCACGAAAAAAATCGAATTCGATATTTCAACGGAAATACACGTTTTGAGGTCCCTAGAACACGTTTAGACTATTTTCGGAATGATGTCTGTGTGTGTGCGTGTGTATGTGATTGTGGGCGCTCTAACTCAAAAGTACTTGCCATATCGTTACCAAATTTCATATATAACACTTTGCTATGAGCACAAAGAACTGATTAGTTTTTGGACAATACCGGTTAACCGGAAGTTGAGGTTTATTCGAAACCCGATTCGGTTTTTGCGATATTTCTCCATTAAAACATCATTATGATGTATACAATTCTATACAAAGGTTATAGAGAATGAAATTTTATTTGAATGAATTTTCCGTAGCAGTTATTTTTTAGGAATCTTAGAAATAAAAGAGGATGTCTGTCTGTGGCAGCCATAACTCATCAGAGAATAAAGTTAGGAGCTTGAAATTTTGATAGCAGCTTCAGGTTGATCATGAATGTTGCAATCCCGAATATAATTCAAATCGGCCCACGGGGTCGTGATCGGTCACAGATCGGTCGGTCAAAATTTCAGTTTCTTGAGGATACCTCAGTAACTATTGGACCGATTTTGATGAATCCTACACTAATATCAATGTTTTGATGATATACATTTTCTAGCTGAAAATGGACAAAATCAGTCCACTGTGTCGAAAGGTCTTAATGTAATGGCCCGTTCAAATTTTGGTTTTATGAGTATATCTCATCAACGAATTGAAATAGGTTTTAAAATATAAATTTTTCGTCAGTTATTTCTGTAAAACATAATTTTTGCATTATGGCATTATTGAAATATAGAAATTTACTAACATTCCATATCTTACGTAAAAATTGTTGTTGAATTTTTGTTTAAATTGTTGTTTATTACATTGAAATATTTGTTGTTTCTGAATTATCTTCTAATCTAACATATAAAGGAGAATGTTTGTAAGTTTGTTCACTTTGAATGCTTTTAATACGAGATAGGGAGGGAGAGAGATGGATGGTAACGGAGGGGGGAGATGGAAAAAGAGAATTAGAGGGAAGGGGTGGAGAGAGGGAGGGGGAGGGTGGGAGATGGAGGGGTACGGAGGGAGAGATGGGAGGGAGAGAGAGGGAGAGAGGGGAGGGGGGGAGAGAAGGGAAGGAGAGGGTGGAAAGGAGGGGGAGGGAGTTTATACGTTATTTTCGTAAGATTTTATTCCTTCATTCATCTAAATAGGATTTTTGCTTTATTCGACGGGTATAACTGTGTACTACTTTATTCTTGCGATGCTTACATGTTACACGGTCGAAGTTTTAGATTCACTAAATCCGTTGAAATTCAACGGGCACTCCAGCTAGTTATTTATAAAAAATAATCGGTTTTTTCGGTTTCCGTCAAATTTCTCCTTAAAAACGTCGTTATTGGTCATCTACGTGAGGCCCAAAGTTGTAGAGAATAATATTTTCTTCCAGGTTTTGTTAGAAACAAATTTTCGTAGAACCATCAATTTCGGAGATATGTTGCTTTTTCTTAATTTCCAGTATACAGCGCCACCACCATGTAGTAGTTAATTCTATAAACGTATTCAAAATATAATTTATGGCAATAAGGACTGTATTCTTTTCCGATACGAAATAATAATTTTGCCTTATAATGCTATTCATGATAATTTAAATATCTATACCCCAAATATGGAGAAAGTCGTGTTGGCCACATCAGATTTTTAAAATTTATTCCTATATTCTGGTGACCGCATGTCTCATAATATAGTGTGCTGTTTGTACAGCGTTATCAAAAACTTCGTTTCTTCGATTTACCACGCTTTCTTTGCTGCCATGGTTCAGTGAACTCGCGGATCCACTCGCAAATGTATCGAAACTTTTTCGAATTAATTTGTGAACTGTCGCAATAAGTTTAACTTTTGGTTACAATTGAACGTGGTGGTGTATGGCGAGAACTCAGTTTGTCTCGCGCAAGTCGTCTCGCGGCAGTGTTTTCATTACGGACTCCACTGCCTGACAGTAACTCGCGGGATTTTTCTCGCGTCTAACCTGACCTAAGTAACCACAGTTGAAATGCTCAAGGTGATTGAGTAAAATGAGGGATGATCGCCACAATACATACATGGATACTCTTAATTACATTGTACAGTAAAATACATAGTACTGTGTGCATGTTTTTTTAAAACATTTTTTCCCGGTGTTGGGAGAAAAGTTTTTCAATTAGCCAAATTATTGGTTCAGGGGAAGGTTTCATCCTTTGGGTCTGTGTAATAGTTGATGCATATGTTCAGCACACAATTACAATACTCTAATAGTTTAGAAACATCATATGGTTAGCTTCCTTACACAGCCATGAATATTACAGCTAATTAAATATTCTAGCTACTTTCTAGCTATCAAAAAGATGAAATCTAGCTCCCAAGTGCTAAAAAAAGTGGCAACACTGATCATAGCTAAGAATAGTGTAAAATCAAGTTATTCATTTTAACTTGTTCACGTTACTGTGTAATTCATTTTTTTACATTGGAGGGAAAACGAAATTTACTGTTTAATATTCTTAATTCCACGCTAAACTGACTCGCAGGATAGGTTTCATTAATAAAATAAACGTGAGATACATACGGCCTTCTATTCATTTTTAACGTCTGCTGAATGGATCAGAATGATTAGTTTATGAGTGAAAGCTAAACTTTTTTAATTAAGCAGATAAATCTTCATTTTCGGCGATTTTTTTCGTTGGAATATATTCAAACAGAAAAAGAGAGCGTACACAATAAATCGCGAAGCAAACATAAATTTAAAAAACGGGAAAGTGAACCTGAAATCACTTTGATGTGGATTCGAGAAACTTGAAACATCTAGTCGCATACCAGTACGCTGCCATTGTTTTCATATCTCGTCGTATGGTACACCTTTCAAGTAATGTACTTTTCTCTTCGGTGCCTGGAAGTCAAAGGGCAAACGGAGAAAGTTTTTACGAGCCAAGATGAAAGGAGAGCTAACATAAGATGTGCGAGGATTAGGAAATAAGGCAAAGGGGGTTGGGTGAAAACGGCAGCACCGGTCGTGACGGTTCCAATCCTTCCTGTCCGACCGGATGGCATAATCGAGCGAAAAAGTCATCTCAACACACGCATGTTTGTTTGGGTTAGAATAGATGGGAAGAGGGACTCGCCTCTTTTTCCCAGTTGTATCTTTTACCCTGATTCATCGTAACCGAAACAGAGAAACGCCGGAACTTCGTTATTGTGTCAAACAAAGCTTGCGTTAACTAACTCACTCCACGTGACCAAAAATAAATCATACAACCCAAGAGGCTTCTAATTCGGAGTTCGGGCTCGTAGGAGTCTCCAGTCCCTTCTCCCGAGTCTAAGATAATATTAAATTCTCCGAAATCCTATCGCGTAAATATTTGTATTTTATAGCTTTTTTATTAAGCAAACAGATCGATCTTAATAAATACGCGCATCCTTTAACGATTAAAGACGAACTCTAGTGCTTTACACTCATCGCCTAATTTCAAAAGCAGTACAACGGCTTCTCCGCCCTTAACCGTGAAAGTTGTGTACGATCGCCAAAGCTTTAACGTAGGTAGACAATTACCGGATAAAATAAAACGGAATCGTGTAAAATAATTCAGATCATCGTAGAAAAAGTTTTATACTGATTTTCACAAGATCGCCGATTCGTTGTCGGAGCTACATAAAATAGATTCGAGTCCAATGCTTAACACTAGAACCGCCGGAGCGGTCATTTTGACCGCTAGGGACATATAAATCTTTCGCAATTCCACAATTTTAAGTATAGGAGGCTGAAATTTTGTGACTTTTCCTATGTCTATTAAATACAACATTTCACCAAAGATGATATTTTTCTGATAATTCGATGCTGAGTTATGAACAGCTATACCTAGAACCGCCGACAGCGGTCATTTTGACCGGTACCTTAAATACATTGGTTAAATCAATTTTAAGTTCATTTATAGGTACTTATGAGTGTATAATAGAAAAACTGCTTTTGAAGCTCATTCTTGATAGTCAGACTCTCAATAAATTTATATTTAAAAAAAGAAAATATAAATTTTGATAACCATAACCACTGATTTTATCAAATTTACTTACAAATATCTATCTATCATTGTAATAATTTGGTGATTTCGGTAATATAAATGTATTTTTTATTATGATTGTTTTTTTGTTTTTGTTAATAATATTACTGAAAAGCACAACGAATGAAAATATTTCAAAGAAATGTTTCAAGCAAACCGAATGATTAGTTTCATAGAAGCCAGTCAGTAAACAACATCGGTGAATTTCTAAGAATTCTCTCAACGATGTTTCTCGTATCTTCCTTTTCTTTCAGTTTATATTCAGCATTAGTTGTGTAAAGATGTCCTGTCCAATACTGTCAGACGCTGAATTACTGAGATTGTTGCGTGAATTATCGGATGAAGATTCTGAGGGAGGAGAAATCGAGGGACTTGTCGACGAAGACGAGCCAGTGCAAATTCAAGAACAATCAGGTAGTGAAAGTGATGCGTTTAGTGATAAAAGTGAATGTGATGAAATTTATCAGTGTCAGGAAGTGGATTCTGTTGTATTTGAGACGGCTAAGGATGGATCAAAATGGCAGGTAATGAGAAATAACTATTCGTCTCCAGGCCGCTTACCAACCCACAATATCTTACGGGAGAATCCTGGACCCTCTTCTTACGCTAAACGAGAAATATCTTGTGACAGTCCAGTTAGTTCTTGGCGATTGTTCATTGATACATTTATAATAAAACACGTACAATCATGCACAGAGTTGGAGGCAAAAAGAGTTTTGAAAGGCGTTCAATGGAGCATTAGTCTCCCTGAGCTTGAAGCGTTTATTGCTTGCATCTACGTTAGAGGTTTGTATTGTGCCAAAGGGATAGAGTTAGAATCTTTAAAAATTGGGGGTTTTCGTTCTTCAAGGACATGATGCCACCAAATAAATTTACAGAAATCTTAAAATATACTCGATTTGATGAAAGACGGTTGCGATCAGAACGTTTGAAATCTGACAAGTTTGCTCTGATTTCTGTTATATGGGACCGTTTTATAGAAAACTGTCAATCTCACTATAAACCTGGACAAAATCTGTGTTGACGAGCAACTTTTCCCTACTAAGGCCAGATGCTAGAGAATTCATCCAACAGCTATCAGAAGAATTGAGGGAAGAACATTTGAAAAGTAAACGTTGTCAAGAAGAGTCAGATACAAATGAAGAAGCTCCTTCAGCGAAGAGAAAGAGACGACAATGCCAGGTTGGAAAATGTACAAATAAATCCTCTGACATATGTTCTTCCTGCAAGAAGCCTGTTTGTGGGAAATGCAGCTTTATCACTAAATTACAAGAGTGCAATGATTGTAAGAAAAGATAATTTATCCCTAATTGTAAATTTGATACAACAGAATTGTAAATAGTTTTTTTTCTTTTTTTCTTTTTAACCTTACATTCATTTTATAAAAAATAGTCCTTGGACTAGTGTTTATTTTCGTGTTACTACTGATAAATTATTTTTTTAAAAATGAATACTAACTTTATATTGCTGCATTTCATTGTTATATTCAGTTGTTATATTCATTATAGATGTTCAAATATTGTGTTTATATTCTCATTAGGTATTAGTGTACATATATGCTTTTAACTTTGTTAACTGATTTTCTTTCCTTATTATTTGTTTTACGTAATAACTTCAAAATTTTTGTTTAATATTTTTGCGTTTTAAAAATGTTAAAACATCCACAATTTTTATGTAAAACTTTAAGAAAACAATAAATAAATACATTTATCAAGTAACAGTAGGTTTTTTTTACGTTTTGGCTAATTTATACAACAGCGGTCAAAATGACCGCAGTTGGCGGTTCTAGGGGGGTCAGAAATCTGGCGGTTCTAGTGTTAAAGACCCCCATGGCTCCTCTGATCGCTCATCGGGTAGAACCAAAATGTTTGCTAAAAGGGCCAAATTACCACATGGAATCTAATGGATGATTGTGTGGGCCTTGTGAAAATTACGATGGATTAGTTCTAAGAAATTTTTTAGGCTTGTAATCCTACGCTAAAAAGTCGAAGTTCATTAAATCCACACACTGGAAAAATATCGTCTAATAGATTCCATTCAAAGTCGACGGGGTAGCTTGGATACCCTTCAGGTAGCTGGCCTAGGCGCTAATGGGAATTTAACGAAAAATTTGAAAAGGTAGAGGATATTTTTCAAATTTCGTGTTTCTTAATTAATCAAGATTGACTTTTTTATCGTTGAGGATAAAAGATGCACATTTCAACTGCACACTACCCTTACTCAGTGGTAATTTGCAGAATGTTCATTATAAAATTATACCTGTAAGTACAATAAGCTCTCGATTATCTTACGGCAAAATATCCACTTGTCAATTATCAGGTTTTTCTTTAGTACGTTGGGAAATCCCAATTTCAAAATCTCTTCGTGCAACGCCTGTTTTCAGCACAGAACTCGTATTCTGTTTCTAAAAACCGCCGGATTTTATGAAGGCAAAGGTTTTCTATGCTGGGATTACAGAAAATTTCGTTTTCTTTACCTGAATTGTCAAGTCATCTGAGATAAATTTGATAAACTCCATTTTTCCGAGAAATTTATCGTTTGTTTTCATTTGGCTTTTAAACCAACTATTTCTCAAATGGCATTGATAGCACTGCAGTAATACCTGTATACTAATTATTGCAATATGTTAGACCAGAAATCTATAAACCAAATATCAATTGCCATTATCTTTCCCGAAATGAGGTTGAATATGATTTCTCGGTCAATGCATTCCGGTAATATGGAATTGGGCGCTATGGTGACGCATATAATCGTGCCTCTTATTATTATTATACTCTTTATACTCTTTTTTATTAGCTTCGCTCAGATATATACATGCTTTCAAAACAGAAATATAAATTATATTAATAAATTTGAAACAAAATTTGTACATAATAAAATATAATAGGACGTCCCACGATTAACAATATTTAAACCGTTGTCACCTTCTTTGTATTTTCATTTTATTTTGTTTTTTAGAACATATCGATTGCTATACTTATCATGCACCTAGTGACACCAAGCGGCAAGAAAATGTGATACGATTGAGTACAAACTAGCCATATTGAGTGTGATTTTAAGGACGTAACTGTATTTTAATTCATAGAAACTCGAGACATGAAAAAAAAACTATCCGTGAAACGGAGGAAGGAAGGTTAGTGAGATTAACGAGACAACACGTATAGGTACTACAAGAAAATAAGATAATAGAATGGAGAGTACAGAGAATGAAATTAAAAATAAGCGTCTGGAACAATTAGAAAAGTACAAAGTAAATTATGAAGTTCGTGTAAATAAAGAAACACAAGAACAACTAGAAGAACGTTTCATTAAGCTAGGGGAAAATCAATCACGACTTTTGGCAAAAGAAACCGAAGGTGACTGAAGTAAAAATTCTAAATAAGTTAGGATTAAATCCATCTCCATATCTTAGCAATACAATTATTATCGACAAATATAGTTATTTCACGGCTGACACCCACAAAATCGCCGATAACATTCGTTGTGTTTGCAAGAAATATTGTTATGAATTCCAGTTAAGAAACATTTCTATTTAATCTAAATAATATGAACTTTTGAAATTGATTGGATTTTTTCTTAATCATCTACGCACAATTTTTATAAAAGTTTTCTGATAGGCTATAAAAATGGAGAGGAAATTTCCTGTGTTTAGATGTATTTCATTACTAATTGTAAGATGAGCACTGCATCCTATGTCAGCTTTTATTCCACAGTGGTAAATTCTTATGCGTTTTATTAAAATGTTGAATATTAATAACCTTTCAACGTAGATTTTTACTGAATTGTTAAAAGAATTCACATGCAGAATCAGTGGACAATTTTTTAAACATGATATGTGCTTTTTGGTAGCCAAATTGATTGATTTTATGCATGAGAGTGAAAAATAATTAATTTCAATTTACATTAAAACTTGATTTCAGTTGATAACTTACAGGTAGACTGAGCACCTCCAGTTTAAGTTCTATATTTTGTAAATAGTCTCATCTGCTATTTTAAAAGTCCTAATATATTTTAATCATTTCAAGGCCAAATAACATCTTAGTTCAATTCTTGGAAAAGCATTTTGAAGGGGCTGCATAGAGCACAGCAAAATGTTACAATTAAAAGAATCCCTATGAAAGTTTTATAACAATATTAGCTAAATTATAAATTTCAGTATTGAATACTAATGTTTGAAACATCACAATTTGATTTCATAGTCATAATTATAAATTCAACTCACTAAAAAGTATAAAATAAAAATATATAAAAAACTTTTTTAAGTAATACCCTTTTTATATTTTTCAGTACGCTTTATAAAAAGTGTATCACTTTTAAAAAAATTATATATTTTTATTAATGCTTTATAGTTTCGTCTTGGGACAGTTTAACATTCTATATGACTGTACACATTCTTTTGTGAAAGTCATGCCTCAGGGCGGTGAAAATTACGACCAACTTCCCCCCCTTAAAACCTTACACCCGAATCTGAACGTGAGTAGATTGTGAAGGTTTTTTCTTCTCCTTATAAATATCCTTTCTTCGCCCCTATTATGTTTTTATCCCATATGGAGTAGATCGTGAAGGTTTTTTCTTCTCTTTATAAATATCCTTTCTTCGCCCCTATTACGTTTTTATCCCATATGGAGCTACTTCCGATTTCACAAAGTGATTTATCTTCAGCTGGGTAATAAATTATCGATCCGGAAGTAGATTGTAACTGATTCAAAATCGAAAAGAAAAAAAGTATTGAAATGCGGAAGTTATCCTACGTCTGGTGAAAGTATATCATGAATGATAACGCCAAGGATGAAAACGTCTTAATTCTCACCTGAATGGATCTGATTCTAAATTTTTATTTCCTCATCCGAATACATATTTTTTGTAAATTATGTTACTCAATGACCGTATTGGGCGAGTTTTCGTTGTGCAATATATATTAATATATTCCGGATCAGTTTGTCGATTTGAAATTTGTTCCAATCCTTTCATATTAATTAATTTTTAATAGCAGAATTTTTCAAAAATTAATGTTAAAATATCTAACGGGGAAAACATTATCTATAAGATACTCTATTTCCCTTGGTTAAAATATGTTTTCCATGTAATTCGTTAGAATAAAATAAATTCGTTTAATAGAAGCTGCATAAAATGCTAATTGAATTTTGAGCAAAGCATACTACCTAAATACATTCTCGAAATGTTTTGCCTCTTTATCGAGACTCGACCTATGATAAGTATTGTTTTTGCAATTATATGTGCATTTAATTTAATCATGCCCACTAATATATCACATTGAATAGTTATATTGTTTGAAAAAGTTTTGTTTCCTCCAAGATAATGAAATAGTTTTTTCACAGCGTAATTATTTGTAATTTCATAAATCATTGTTTTCTAAAAAATAAAGGGCTGAAAATGTGAATTTAAATTATTTTAATCAATATTTTTTAATACCTACCTAATTGAAAGTCTAATTCCCTAACTACCTAATAAACAAAATCTTTCATATTATTTATACTGTTTAAAGTATTAAAGTTAAGGAATGTATTACTCGGTTTAAAATTATTATTTTGTATACAAAATCTTTAATGTTTTACGAAAACTTATTCAAAATTAACTAATGAAGTTTCAGAAGAGAAAATAGGTCAAAAATGTCACAAAACGTGGAGACAGTGTTACAAGGTGAATGGAAGGGAAACACCCAGTGCGTTACTGACCACATACGGAGGAATAATATTGGCGTAAAATCATTTTCTCGCCTTTTTCTTCTCCGTAGTGTCTAAGATTGGCCGAGTGAGAGAGAGAGAGGGGGGGAGGGGGAGAGTGAGGGAGAGGGGAGAAATGGAGGGAGAAGTGAGAGAGGCCGAAGGGAAGAGTAAACCCGTGAAATAGATGGGACAGCAGGTGGAGAGAGAGAGAGAGAGAGTGATGACGACAGGAAGAGAAGAGAGTTGTATTCGCGATCTGCCCGAATTCTTCCGTCGTCCGCCAGTTGAAGAAACTCATCCGCCATCTCGAAGCGAGCCTATTCGTCCTTCTTTAGCATTCATGCCTTGACTTTCTGACGCGAGCATGCTGCATTTTTTGCGAGGTTTATTTTACGACGGCCAGCGGTATTTCCTTTATGTTACAGAATTTCTAAAGGATTTATTTAAAAATAATTTTCATTCCAAATTCAGAATACTTTTCGCCTATTACTAACTCAGTACATTTTCGAATTTGTGTTACGGTTTATATCTGATAATATGAAGAGTCCATCACCCATGTTCTTGCTCTCGTTATTGTATTTAATTATCTATTTTATAAATTCTGGTGGACATGCGCGCGATCAACACCGAATTCGATGTAAAATACGTATCGTTCCCCAAAACTTGAAATAATTCAGAGGTAAGGTTGATTAGGCATTATGTTTTGCTTTTCTGGCATAATTTGCATTCCTTCGTAGTAAACCAAAAAAGTGGAAATTCTACAGGAAAATTCGTATTTATCGGATCATAAATAACAAATGTAACGACAGTGAATTCTTCTCGCAAATGTTCTAAAATTATGTTAAGTTGAACATCTCTGCCTGCGAAAGATGGACGTGTAATCGGTACATTAATTTTTTACTAAAGACCTTGGTTTTTTAATTTCCGTTCTGGGGAAAATTATCTGTGCGTAATTTAGGGATCCAAGTTATTAACTTTTGGAGTAAATTCTAAAAAAAATAACGGTAACCAAAACCAAATTTGATAAAGGAAGAGAATATTTAAAAAAAATAAACTGGTTATTTTTGATTTCCTAATGAATTTTACACATTGATTAAGGTATCAATAGTAACATATAGCATCATACATTTAAATATTCTGTTACATTCAAACATGAAATCTTAAAAAAAGCATTCTTTTGGGCAATAGCAAGATTCTTCATTTCTATTAAGTTTGATGTAATATGGAGACCCCACTCTTGTACTGATTATAAACTATTCATTACTCTTGATTGGAGAACACTTGTCTTCAAACCTCGGTATAAGAAAAGTGAGCATTTTCGCAGTTTCACTTACAGAGAACATACGTTACGCTTTAGCAAGCAAAGAAAAATACTGTAGCAAGAAAATTCCTGGAAGGTAACGCGTCCTTGAAATAAATTACTCGATTTGAGCCTGACTTGTTTTTTCTTATCTTTCAGCCATTGAAGCGGTTGAAATATATTAAATAACGAATTCAAGAAACATTATCGAAAAAACACTCCAAAGTTTAAAACTCCCGAATAAAAGCGTAGACTAGCTTAAAATGACGTCACTATCCTAAAAATAATTCTCCGAGGAAATGTATTCTGCAGAAACTTTACCGTTATCCTTCTTACTACAGCGCCATAACGAGTAGAACTTAAAAAAAAAAATCATCCTTCCGAATGACGTAATTTCCTGAATTAACTCCTCTATGAGCTACATACAGGAGATATTCAATTTCTTTCCTGACCGCTCACAATAGGAAGGAGAAGAGAAACTCGTAAGAGATATCTATAAATTAATACTATTTTAGAAATCTAGAAATATTTTAAACCTCTTATTTTTTGATATTTCGATGAAAAAAACGCATTTTTTGTTTTCATTCTAGAAAAGACGTAAGAGAGAAGGAATTTCACTTTTCTTCACGACTTGTGGTCATTGACACATTCATTCAACCAGAGTCGCTAACTGTGACCGCCTAAAATTTGACTCATGGGGATTTTTTGGGCGCTGAGTTCCATCACGTAGCCTTGAACTTTCGCACAGAATTTCTTCTGTATTTAAAAATCAGATTCATAAATGTTTTGAAAATTTTCTTTCCGATTCTGCATTAAAGAAAAATGTACGATGAGTTTTTAAGACCTTTCTTGCGAATGATTTCCGAAGAAAAAAAAATGAGGAATTCATTAAAAGCAACTTATTGATACTATTTCAGCAAAATAAGCTCATTTTAATGCACTATTTACAAATAGAACATTTAAACTAAAATATTTTATAAGTTACTACATATT
The DNA here is from genome assembly GCA_036926305.1 of Uropetala carovei. Classification (NCBI taxonomy): domain Eukaryota; kingdom Metazoa; phylum Arthropoda; class Insecta; order Odonata; family Petaluridae; genus Uropetala; species Uropetala carovei. The sequence goes on along the minus strand of JAXCHB010000118.1, from coordinate 3,683,714 downwards.
AAATATTACCTAGTTCCCATGTAATAGTTTAATATAAACTAACTTCCTAAATACAAGCCTTTAGAAATACTAATAAAAACGCGACGCCTACATGCATTGTATAAAACTTTTATTTGCTATTTTTTATCAAAATTATAAAAAAATATTTGTTTAATTGATAGGACCAATCATTTCATAGAAAACGATTTTAAATGCTGCTTAGCGCGAGGAAGATGGTTACAATTTTTTCCAGGAGAGAGCAGTTCAGCACAGAGAGGGAAGAGTTTTGGAGTGTACGTGGAGTTCTGGCTTCAGCCGACAGAGTCTGACACTGTGCAAAGAGACGTTTCGTTACAAAGATATTCAAGGCCTTGGCTATTTGTTTGTAGGGTGTTGTAGGGTGAGGTTATAGATGTCCGACAAACGTCAGTAAGCGCTCTGTCAGAATCAAAATTCCTTGCGTTTTTCTTCATTAAAGAAAACAGACCACAACCAAATTCCAAGATGCCATACCAGTGACAGTTATTCAGAATGGAAATCTTAAACAGAAGGAACTTGCTCTGAAAATAGTAAGCTGAAATTTTATAGAAAAATTAGTTCATGAAAACAATTCGGTAATTTTCTTCACCTAGAACATTACGATTTCAGCTAAATGATAAAGCTAATAAAACATTTGACTTACCATTTCTTCTTCCTTAAAAAGCCTTGGATCAAGTTCCTTAAGTCATTATCTGCTTAAAACAAGTAGGCCTGTAAAAAATTTGCATAAGCTCAAATTCGACGCACATCGAGTTATGCCGATACAGTAGCGTCCCTATTATCCGAGGTGGACGGGACCGCGCCGACCTCGGATAATACGGAACGTTGCCCAAATCGAGAAAATATGTGACGACTTTCGTGAGATGTAGGTATCATTAACGTAAACCATAATATATTTTCCCGATATTTTCATTATGCAGGCCTATATACTGTATATAAAAAAACATACCTTAGTAGCACTGTGTGTCGAAATAAATAAAGGTACAGATTACTGTTAAATAAGTTGGATTTATTATCAAAATACCTTAATCGTTAATCTCAGTGTTGCCACTTTGATATAATTGTGTCAAAGTGTACAAAAGCAGGAAATAAGTTACTTTTCAATAGCAAATTTTAAAAATGACATTGCTACTTTTTTCCCATGCGCCTCGGATAATCGGGAATCTACTGTATTTCCTTTTGATATTTATAATAATGCGTATCCGTGCAAAATACATAAAGAAAAATCAGTGATATCTTAAGCGACCGCTAGTCGTGCCTGGGCATCGATCCCGAATTCTGATTTTCAGCCCTCGTCAATGCATCCATCGATCGCCTAGAGAATGCACTGTTTTGTTTCAAGCCAAAAGTCTTCGAGCAAGTTGTTTCAATGGGAGAACGGAGAAGAGGGAGAGAGAAAAAAAGTGAAGAACGGGAGACGCATTACCTGACACAGTATGGAAGTGCTTTGGCCTTTATTTCCTCCCTGGCCCAGGGACATAAAAGAATTGAACTGGAGGAAGTGAAGAGAGAGAGAGAGAAAGATTCTATCGTCTTTCTTTCGCTCTTTATCAATGGATGCTTCGTAAAAAAAAGGCCCGCGGTGTAATTAGAGGCGGCTCTTCGCGGGCACGGCATTATGGGAAGAGTGTATAGGGTAGGATGAGGTGAGGATGATAGAGGATGGAGGGGGGAAGAGAGAACGAGATTCAGGGATGCCGGAGAGATGTGCCGAGGGAGGGAGGAGAGGAGAGGCGGAGAAAGGTCGAGGGAAAAGGTAGGAAGATGCGAATGGGAGTAAGAGGAAAGAATAAAAGGAGAGACGAGTGAATGTTTTTTAAGGGGATGAAAAAAAAGCGTGGAAAGCGGAGGGTGGGAGAATTTGGAAGAATGGTTAGCTTGAGGGAGAATAAAGAGGGAAATTCAATGGGAATGAGGCGGAGAGGGAGAAAAGGGTGCGTCCGGGAGAGAGAGAGGAGGGGGAGAAGTTGAGGAAAGGATTAAATAAGAGGGTGAGAGGGGGCGAAGAAGCGTAGGAAAGAAAAAAATGGGTTACTCGACGGAGAAGTAGGGAGGTAGGCGGATGGGTGAAAAACTGAGAGAATGTGACAGAGAGGGGTCGGAATGCTAAGTCCTGAAGGTTTTCGATATACCAAGATATACCGAAGTTCTTTCGAGTCAATCCGAAACCATACTGAGTCCAATGGCTTAATTTGTGATGGAAAGAAGAGCTTATTGGTCTAGAATAATGAAATTAAAACAGAATAGGCTATAGAAAAGGGTTACCGAATGAATCTGGGAAATTAACTTTTTAAGGATCCTGAGCTAATCTCCTATAGGGACCTTCCTCTATATATCGTTCCATCTATAGGAGTCTTCACTCGGTCAAACGGTAGCCCACCAAAGCCCTTGCCTCCTGGACAAAAGCTCAGATAGCCCATACAGGTAAATCCGATTTCAGGAAGTTGCTTCTATGTCGTATATACAACTAATAGTAGGTGAATGTTGACAAAAAATTTTCTTTGCTTATTGTTTTTTCAAATAAAGACTATTGAAAATGTTTTAAAATGATTCACATGTGTAATCTCTGACAATTATTCCTGAGGACGCTGATGTCGAGAGCAATCATATTTATTGCTCTGTATCGAGAAAGCCATGCGTTGGTCACATCAGATTTTTTAAAATTTCTTTTCGTAGTGATGTCACTTAGATACGATGCTTATAGCGTTTGAGCTTTTGGCTCCTCTATCTTAAAAATCAAAATTTAAGGACGGACGCGGCCATTGTACACCCTTGAAGTAAATCAGTCAGCGTAAAAGTGACGATGGTAAATAAATAAAATGATAATTTTAAAGCTAGTTTTTCATATTTAGTGCAGCTTTGCCTAGGATTATGGTTTAATTCACTCTAAAAAAACAATAAAATATTCAACGCCCTCACCGGAGATGGTCCGTGCAGTCGGTCCGATGCGAATCAAAAGATAATTTGTTCGTTCAAAACAAAAGACTTGTATTTATGCTGATAAAAAAAATCTCCTTTTTGATAAAATCCAACATATTAGAGATCAGCCTCGGATCCAAGGGAGAATTCGTTCACCCGCGAAACGAATCGCATTGATATTTAGACAACCTTTTATATTTACGAGCTCGAGGCTGTTTTTTGTTATTCCACTAGGCATAATCAAATAGAGCTGGTGGCGCTATTGCCTGCAAACAATTTCTTTTATGCGTTCATCGACTATAATTAACAATTCAGAAACTTTCCTCTATCGCGAGGCGCGCAGAAAAATAACGGAACTTGGTACTTCATGAACGTATTTTTTTTAACGGATCGGTTAATGTTAAAAAAAAAATGAAAAACAAACGTGGTTTTTAATACATCGGTAAAAACTTCCATATAAACTACGCGAAAAGCATAGAATTTTTTAAATTATTGTTTTCTTTCACGGGTTCAATTTAGAGAAGCGCGAGAATTGAAACATTTGTGTCGCCGACTCTCGTTTGTTTACGCTCGCGTCATTCTTCTACGAAACGGCGAAAACATAAATCTCGAAATAGTCGTCTAATATGGAACCAGGTTGAGAACCCGAAGGGAGGAAGAGGGAGAATGTTTGAGGGGGAGAGGAGGAGAAATAATAAGTGAGCGAGGCATTTCCGCGCCGAGCAAAGAGCGAGTCGGGATAAAAAAAAATCCACGGGGTTTTGCCCTCCGGGTAATTTCGTGTGGGAATGAGGCGCAGAGGAAGGAAAGGAGCGAGGGAGAGTTCAAAAGGGAGGGGGAGGGAAGGAGGGGAAGGGGGAGGAAGATAGGGGTGGGAAAGAGGAGGTGAGAAGGAGGAGGATGAGGCGAGGAGGGAGGATATCGAGAGGGAGAGAGAGAGAGAAAGAGAGAGGAAAAGGCGGTCCGTGGGAGGGGGATGGAGATGATAGGGTTCCGAAGGGGAAATAGGAGTGTGGGATTCCTTTATTTTACCCCTTTGGGGGAGAAGAGTCGTGAGTAGGTGCGGGTCGTACGCCGTGCGGGTGAGATTGAAAGAGAGAGGGAGAAAGAAGGTACATATATGTGGAATAGGGAAATGAGAGATATTTTTGGCGATGCAGAAAGAGAGAGAGAAAAAGAGGAAAACTAGTTAGAAAGAGATGTTTGAGAGGGAAATAGAGTGGGAGAAAGTGACATAAAGGAAGAAAGGAGTAGAGACGGGGAAAAGACAGAAAAATAGTATTAAGCATCGCTTTCATTGGCAAGAGACTGAGACTCTTCCATATAAACCCAAGGGTGCGATAGGTGGGCTTGGAAGTGGAGGAGACAAGAAAGTATTGCGATGTGCTTTGAATCTCAAATAGACCTCCCGCAAAGGTAGCCGCTTAATAACTCCTCGCGTTAATTTTCCTCTAATTTCACCTCCGGATCGTTCTCGAAAAAAAATTAACAATTTCGCCACGAGCGAACTTTGGCGTGTACGGACCTCGAGATAAAAAAAAAGAAAATCATCGGAGTCGTGAGTCGGACGGGCCGAATTATTTCTGACAAAACGTTGACGGCCCGAGAGGAGCAGATCGAGGCGGAAGGATTTATTTATTCCGAAACAGACGGAGGGAATTTCGGATTTTTTTACGACGTGCTTTTTGAAGGACAAGCAAAGGGGGAGGGAAACGGGAAGGATGCTTGTAGGAGGGATGGGTAGGGGCTGAGAGGAGGGAGAGAGAGAGAGAGAGTAGGGAGTTGGAGATGGAGTGAAGGTGGTCCTCCGCGGAAGGGAGAGAACAAATGGGATGGAGGATGAGGTGAGAGGGAAGGATAAACTCTGGAGAACATCACCCGCGCTTTTTTTTTCACGGCTCGCATCTTGTTCTGACAGACCGCGGGCGCGTTTGAAGAGGGAAAGTGGAAAAGGGAAAAAAGGAGAAAGTGAGAGTGATAGAGAGGGAGAGAGAGAGTGTGGGAGGGGGAAGACGGCGAAGCGGAAGGGCCAGAGGAAATTAAATGGCCGAGAAGAGGGGGAGAGAGAGAGAGGGACGTATGTAGTTGCCGTAATATAAAACCAAATGCTTTCAAAAATTTATGGAAGAAAACACTCATGGAATCTACTCCCTCTTTTGGGATTAGGCAAGGGTTGGAAGGGAATAGGGTTTTTTTTTAGATGAGGGAATGAGAGAAAGAGGAAAAAGGTAGGAGAGAGAGAGAGAGAGAGAGAGAGAGAGAGAGAGAGAGAGAGAGAGAGAGAGAGAGAGAGAAAGGAGAGTTGAGAGAGAAATGATTTCCTCAGCGCTCATAAAAAAAACTCGGGCATGGAGAAAGAGAGGGAGTAAGGGGGGGAAGAGATTGCTCGGGGGAGGGTGGGAGAGAAGGCGGGGGTCTCCTCCTCCTCTCTCCCTCCCTCTAGCTCACTAGTGCCCTCCAGGAAGAGGTTCCCGAGGGAACGAAGCAAGGAGGGGAGAGAACGAGTGAGGAAGTAGGCGGGGTGGGAAAAAAGAGTTGGCTCCCATGAAATGGGGGTATTCTGAACGCATCCGTCTCGGAAGAGATAGAGAGCTAAGCGACGCTTTCTTCATTACAACCTCTGAATCGCTCTGGCGGTGAAGTCTCTTAATCCATCCCGTTCTACAACAAACCTTTTGCTTATTATTCAAGACTGCGGGTTTCAGGAATTATGCCATCTGTCGTTGAGAAGAAAAGGGATCAACGAGAAAGAACGTTCGTTGGTGACGAGAGCGAGGGTGGAAGAGAGAGAGAGACAGAAAAGTGTAGGAGGTGGTGAGCGGGGTGGGGGAGGGGGTGGCAGTTTATATTATTCGGATAGGGCACTCTTGTTTCGTAATTAGAAATTAAGAGAATCTCTGAATGTGAAACGAAACGCGGTGAAGCGACCTGTCTAAGTAAGTGTTGCGGAGAGGAAACGGGGATGTTTTTGCTTTCAGTTTTTCTTTTATTTCGGGCCTGAGAAATGGAAGGAAATTTCCGGGGAGAGGGGAGATTGGGCGAGTGATTGAAAAGACTTCACAAACACGCCGCCGGAGTTAGCAGTGACCCGGAGGAATAGCGGCGTTTCGGAAAACTAATTGCTGCCGGGTCTCTTTTTTAAAAATTTTTACGGAGATGCGTAGAACGGCTTGCTATGGTTCCCATGCCTCATTTTCGGCGCAAAATTTCGGATGATTAAAATGATTATTAGCCGTGGGATGTAAAGGAGGAAAATTATTTGGTCGAGATGGTAACATTTTTTTTTAGGAATTTGATTAAATATATCACAAAATCCTGGCTGAAATCGCTGGAAAAATCTATGAAATGAAAAAATGCTACACTTTTGCTTTGTCAAGCTATCGTGTGTTGGGAGTAGGGGGATGAAGTTGCTAAATGTTTATTATAATTGATGGAAAGATTCATCTAACTCTTCAGCGTGGGATGATTTGCACTACACGTCATCACTTAACAATAGCAATACTTAGATTGGTACTTTATTCCCACCATTTTCTTATTATCGATATTTCGCCTCGTTACAACGCGAAAAGAATGCCTTCAAAATTTGTATTGTCACTTATAAATGCTATTATATGATGATGTCTTTTTCTTGTGTAGGTGTTTTTTAAATAAAAATATGTATTAGCTGCAAAACCTGATGGTGGGAATAGAGTATTCATCCCTTGAAAGGGGTCATTGTCGCTTATGTGCATCGACATCCCGTCCAAGAAAAGATAAATACTACAAGGTAAATAAGAGAAATATCATTTTCACCTGTTGTCATCGCTATAACTGTGGCACAGTCATATATATAGTTTCCGCGATCTGTTGGTTGTTTTGTCTGATGTACCGCTACACCCGCTTGCTAGAAAAAAAGCGTATAATAATATTTATTAATACATCCAGGATTCGAATCGGCAACCCTACTATTGCGAGCTTGACTCGCTGACCACCCCTCTACCGATAACACGAGATATATCTAAGACAGAAACTCTAAATTTGTCAGGAATGCTCGATTCCCATATTTTAAGGCGATGACGAAAAAATATCTCGAAAAAAGTCCTAGGTTCGACTCCAAGGAAGACAGTTCCTTTTCCCATATAATAACACGTTAAAATCGACTTTTCGACGTGCAGGCTTTCATTCTTTTTTAGATTAAAATTAGAAAGAATTAATCTACAATCTTCGGATTTAAACTATTTTGAAGAAAAAATAATAAAGGTTTTTATACTTTTCATTTTTTCGAAATCATTCATGTTAAACATTTATAATTAACATATTTTTGGGAAATCTTGCTATTTTAACGGGATGTTGTCTTGCCTACCAATTACATAGTTAGATTTCCCTAATTAAATATATGGAATTGAAATAATTCTCAGTTATTATGATATACTTAATCAAACTATCAAAAGGTAACACATTAGCATTTCTGTAACTTTCTAACCTATTCATATTGTGACAACTATTATTAATTACTTTAACAATCCTATCTTGATTTCTTTTTAGACATTTCAAATAACATGCACTCGCATTACCCCACACTGTCAAACCACACCTCAGCATACTTTCATATAATGCAAAATATATCACTCTTTTAACATTTTTTGGCAATAAGTTTTTTAAATTTGATATACAATTTTCCTTAATTTGTTGCTGATTTTGATAATATACTTGTCAAATGAAAAAGTGCAATCAATAACAATACCTAAGTACCTATATTCATAAACTTGATCCAAGACATAACAGTCACAACTTGCTGAATCGGTATCACAATCTTGTACAAGACACACAGTCATGTAATTTTGTTTACATTTTGAATTTTTGACATTCTGTTAGCTATATGCATTATCTTAGTTTTTTTACGTTAATTATAAGTTCATGCTCCTTAGACCATTTTACAATATCATTCAAAGCCTTCTGCAACAGATCACAGGCTGTATCAAAATTTACACCTCGCGCAACAATCACAGTATCATCTGCATATAACAGAACTTTGACATCAGCAAGTGCCTTAAATATACTGTTTACATATATTAAGTACAACAGAGGCCCCAAAACAGATCCTTGGGGAACTCCCATTTTGACAGATTTTATTTCACTCTATTCATTATTTTATACAACAATTTTTCTTTCAAATAAATACCATTTAAACCAGTTCCATAATGAACCTCTAACACCAATTTTGTACAATATATTTAACAGTATTTCATGCGAAATCATATCAAATGCCTCGGTATAATCAATGAAAGTGACAATAACATACCTATTCTTATCTAATTCTTTATTTACAATATCTGAAAAGTTTTCCAAAATGTCCTTTGTACCCTTTTTTCTCTGATAGGCGAACTGATTTTTTGACAACACATTATTCTTCTCAAGGAATTTAATCAATAACAGAGCAACATACATCTCCATAACTTTTGTTATTGGTGACAGAATCGAAATAGGCCTATAATTATTAAAGTCACAATAAGTACTTCCTTTGAGAATCGGCCTAATCACTTCCAATTTTAGCCCTTGTGGAACATAACCTTCAATCAAACTTAAATTAATCAGTCTTGTTAACAGAGGGATTAATATAATGTTGCTTTTGATGTCCTTAATTTTTATGCCGTCAAACCCTTTACCTGTGTTTCTCATTGACATTACTATTTTTAATATTTCTCTGTCAGTACACTCAGGAACAAAAATGCTATCCTTAATACACTGTATACCATCATCATTTTTTAAATTGCATTTGTAACCTTTAATCCATCTAGTTTGTCTGTGAAAGTATAAAGCAATGCACTGACCACCTCTTTAGGACTCATTACCATACTCAATTTAGTAACTATTTCATTATCTTTCATCTTATTTTTCCTACCGAAGACTTCATTAATATTTTCCTAGATAGTTTTTGAGCTCTTGCTATTTGAAAACTTATTCTGAAAGAATCATTTTTTACAAAAACTTATATTAAGCTGGTTTCTGTACTCCTGATAATCTCATTTTCTCTTGTCACTGGTTGGATTGTTTTTTAACATTCTAAATAATTTATCCCTTTCTTTCATCTTATCATATAATTCTTGCGTTAACCACTCTTTTTTGAATTTCTTATTTTCCTCCTTTCTCTTCTCTATAATTACTGCTGATTTATCATATAATAGAGACATATTCCTTACCAGTTCATTATAAAAATCCTCAGTACTCTCTCTATTATAAACATTAATCCAATTGGTCTCCTGTATTAACTTATTTAAGTTGCTCTGATCAATGTACGTCAGACTATTACTACCAATCACTAACTTATTTTTAGCAACATCATCATCAGTAGTTATTTCAACCAAATAGTGATCTGACAGTTTCAGCTTAACAATGAATCCCTCTTTAACCTTCAGTTTACCAGCATACAGTATATGGTCAATACATGACTTACTAATCTTATTTGCAACAACTTCTTCTCTGGTGTAATCAGTAATCATTTCTCTTAGTCCATAACTAGCAACTAAATCCTTATATTTAATTGTATGAACATTATTCTTATCCCTTAGATTAATGTTAACATCTCCCATCAAAATCATGTTACCACAACTACCATTACACAATTTCATTTCTAGTTCATTAAGGAACAGGTCAATGGTCTTATGTGGTGGTCTATAAATACAGATCACCTTCATTGACATCTTATCAAATCCTAGTGATCCATAAACACATTCAAATGAATCATTAATCTCATTCAATTGTTCAAAATACCAAGCATCTTTAACAAACAAACTAAATCACACCACCCCCTCTCATACCACTTCTCAAACAGAAGTATTTATTATACCCTTTAATTTCAAATACTTCAACCATACTACAACTAAAATTCACTTCAGTTAAACAAATCAAAATAACCTTCCATCTCCTATAAAACTCATTAATCACAAGCAAAAACTCATCCCAATGACTTTTAATTGACCTTATATTTAGGTGAATAACAGTAAAACTTTCCTTGTCTACAAGAAGATCATCAACATTATCCACAACATTACAGGTGACCTTATCCAATTTTATATGTAAAGTATCCATCATAGAGAATACCTCACACTACTTTTAACTACAATAATCTATGCAATTTTACATAAATCATCCACTTTACTTATCCTGAGCACCCTTTCATTTTCATTCCTTTTAACAAATATTTTCCCATTTCTAACCCATACAAACTTAAAGTTCATTTCTTTACATTTCTCTTTAGCTTTCCACAGCAGTTCCTTAAAATACGGAGACAAAGCTTCATTTATAAAAATTCTGTCATTATTACTCTGTAACGTCTTTATTAAATAACACCTTCCTCTTATTAATCCACTTCTCTTTCATTCTTTTTTATTTAAAAGTAACTACAATCTTTGTTTTCTTACTCTTTTGTGACTCATAACCAGTAACCATATACATATCATCAATATCACTCTCATTGAAATCCTCTACCTCTAGACACTTTGCAACATCATTTACATACAATGTAAACTCTTTTCGCGCCACCTGCACTCCAACAATTTCCACAGTTTTAATAAGGTTTTGCTGTTCGAGATTTTCAACTTTACATTGTAAATTATCAATAATCATGTCTTTTTTCTTTAATTCCTCCTTAAGTGACTTAATCACGTCTTTAAGTTCTTTAATAATACTGTCATTAACACTGAGTTGTCGAACTTTTCACATAAAAATTCCAAGCTACTTTTAATATCAGACATTTCTAACTCTAATCTTTCAAATTTCTTATCTTCTACAAACCTTTCCGATGATTTCTTTATTTTTCTTCGTCTTCATTCGCACTCCTCTCCTCTGCATCTTTCTTTTTCCGGTAATCCTAACTTCCGGTTTGTTTTGACATCGATTCCTTTAAACCAGAGCACTCATAGTGTAAATTAGCTTTACTACCACCACAAACCACCTCAAATAGTATATCTGTTTCTTTAATACACGATGAGCACTTCATAGTTATTTGAAAACAAAATATGCCTCTACAAGATGTGGCGTTGACCGGCGTGCACTTCACATTGTAAATACAAAATTCAAGGCTTGTCAGCAGGTTCCTATCATTAATTGTTCATTCTGCCAGTTTGTTAATGTCAGAATACTAACTTATTTGTTATCTGCAGATAAAAAATGCGCTTCTATGATTTCGATCGATCATCAAATCGAAAGATAGATCGATTTTTTGCTTTCTTTTGTCATTCGTAAAGCATGTTTTCCTCAGCTATTTGGTTTAAACGAGGCGTCAGCTAGTAAATCTAACTTATCTAAAGAAACTATTGAATGACTTTTGGAATATGCTTTTTAGTGACTTTGAGGATATTTTGGTAGAAACGGACAAAGATTCAAGCGTGGTTTATGTCACAAATATGGAAGAAGAAAGGAGGTGGTAAATTGGCGCTCGGATTGTGAAGCTTTCCTCTGCGTGGATGGATACTGCAAGTGTTGTCACACAGTGATGAAAGTTTAAGGTAAAAGTTTGTTTATAATGAATACATTTCCAATATCAATTACACTAACAAGTTGAATAAGGTATACATTTTTGAACTCTTTCACAATTTTATTCTAACACTTAATTCATCGGAGGCAGTCTCCTCCTGCTACAGTTCGGAAATGTAAAATTCATATTGTTTTGTAGATTTTGTACAAAAATCTTAATAAGATATTTCCAGCGACTGCTGTTTCTTCAGCAGAAACCAATTGCGTGTTTTATGTGTATGGAGTAATTTGAAAAAATGGAAACGTCGATTTTTTTCCGAATATGTTGTAATGCTAGCTAATCGTATTGAATTGATTTAAAAATACGAATTAAAAACATTACAACACATTCCATTCTTCAACCACTGGAGTAGGAAACGCTCCTTGGTATAGGATACCTAAAAAAAAACTTAATAATTACGCCGAATAAATGCGGATTGTCATTAATTCATATTAGTGTTCGAGTTTAATTTTTCTCTCATGTTTTTATGTTCCAAAATAAATATTTTAACTTTTACGGCAACCTCCGAGCTCTGTAATGAGTGTGTGAGAAAAATCTACATGGGAGATAATTCCATTCTTCTTTTATTTAAGTAAAACAGCTCTGTTACATGTTTACTTGTCAACTAGCAGCAAAGTAATACGGGACGAACTTACTACAGCAAAAAATCAGGGTTTTTATTATGTATATGTAAGGTGACCATCCGTCCTGTATTTTACGGGACAGTTATGTATTTATGCACCTTGTCCCGTACATTTTAAATTATTATACAGGACGCCCAAATGTCCTGTATTTCATCAACTGTCCCGTAAAATCCTGTATTTTCTGACATGAAAGTTTTTACAAATATATTATAATAAGAAAAACATTGCAAATAAATGTATATTTTCAATTGTATTCCAAATTCTTGCTCTCGTTCTTATTTCGATGTTGTATATCGATATTGATCGATATATCGTTTTCATACCCAGTTATTCCGATAGTTGAACGTCCAAAAATTGATTGGCGTACAAGTATTTATGTGACAATTTTTTCTGAAGAAAATGCCCCGAAAAAGAAAATACGTTTTCAATAGCGTTTTACAGAAGGAATATCCTTACATTAAGAAAACTGTTTCCAGTAGCGATGTTAAATGTGAGAAGTGTTTTTCATCATTTTTAGTAGCTAATGGGGGAAGATCATTATACAACATTTGAAAACACTTAGACATAAAAAAAGCAATATCGTGGCTTCGTCAAATAAATTAGTTATCCTATATGCAAAAAGAAGCATTTGATAATAATGAACAAAATTTAGCTCTGGTTGAAGGATCTTGGGCATATGATACAGTGAAACATAATCATTCATTTCGTTCACTGACTGTACATCTAAACTAATCAAGAAGTGTTTTGAGAAAAACTTTGCATGTGCTAGAACTAAAAGTGAGGCAATTGTTTGCAAGGTTTTTGCCCCAAATCATTAGAGAATCTTAAAATGGAACTAGCCCTAACAAATTGTGTTTCTGTGTATTTTGATTACTCTAACCATGGTAACATAAAAATTTGTCCAATTTTGGTAAGATATTTCTTGCCAAATTGTGAGATGAAAGTTAACATTATGGAATTGAAGCAGCTGTGCAGTGAAACTTCAGACATTCTCTCAAATTACATAAAAGAAATAAAGGAAGAACTCTAGACACGGTGAAGGCAATGAACAGAATAGGAAAATTAAAAACTCCAATTCACCGTAAAGGCGGTACTTACGTGTCAAGGCACAGAAGAGTCTTCTGTGCCTTGACACGTAAGTACCGCCTTTACGGTGAATTGGAGTTTTTAATTTTCCTATTCTGTTCACATAAAAGAAACTTTGGTAAATTATCAAGTGGCAAACAAACTGTTAGCTTTGTGCTGATAATATGAACTGTAATTTTGGAGGAGTATCAAGAAGTGAACAAAATAATGTGATCTATAAAATGCAACAGCAATAATCACTGGGTGCAAATTTAATTGGTGTAAATTGTGCCTGCCATGTTGTAAATAACTGTATACAAACGGCATCAGACTGTCTTCCGATTGAAATTGTAATTGTGAAAATTTACTCATTCTTTGACATTTACACAGTCAGAGTAGAACAATTAAGAGAAATTTGTGATTTTGTTAATGTTGAGTACCAAAAACTACTTGGTTTTAGTAAAACCAGGTGGTTGGCACTGACATCAGCAGTAGGGAGAGTGTTGAGATTAATCCAACCATTAAAAACTTTTTTTGTCTCAAGAAAGATGACCCAAGATTTTAAAAAGTTTTTTTGAGAATTCATCTGCTGAGGTTTGGTTTTATTTTATCCAAAGTCAGGCCTTAACTTTTCAAACTTGCATACTCCAAATTGAATCAGAAAATGTCTCAATGCTAAATATTTAAAAAACTTTAAATTAAAATTAATGGAATGACAAAGAGAAATTTTCGTACCTGCTAATGTCAGAAAAATGATTTGTGATTTGGAAAAAGATGGGATTCTTCGTGTCAAAAAATTTAAAAAGCAAGTAAATTCCTTTTACTGTACCTGTGTGGAATACTTGGACCAGCGAACCAAAGAATTCGATGAAATTAATATTTTTGAATGGATTATTCTACGAAAAATTCCAGAATGGAGTCAAATTGAAAAGTGTTTTGATTTTATTTCAATGAAAAAATCAGATTTAAATATCAATGATACAGAACTGTTTGATGAAATCTCCTGTTTGAAAAATTTTGCTACAATAGAGAAAATTGCTGATTGGAGCAATAATGAAATACCTGTTGATCGAAAATGGGTTGTAATTTTTACACATTTTGACTCTAATGAAATACCTTATAAAAACCTGTTGCAGGTAGTAGATTTTGCCTTATGTTTACCTGGATAAAATGCAGAAACAAAGAATTTTTAAATTAATTAATGATCTTTGGATAAGTGAAAAAACTCAGTTTAAAATTGACACAATAAAACCAATATTAATAACAAAATTCAATTACAACATGAGCTGCACAGAATTTTATAATTTTCTGCAAGAACAAGAAGATATTTTGAAAAAATACGTACAGTGGATAAATATAATAAATAATTTTCTTCAAGTTATTTACTCATATATTTGATTAAGAGCTCAGTAAAATTGTACTCATGAGATTTTGCTTACTGATTATTACAAAGTTGAGGATTTCTATTTTTGTTTTAAAATACTGCTTATAACAAATTATTTTAATGTCTGTTTAATTTATTTATATTCATTTATGTGGTGTTTTAAGGAGCTAATCACTTTGAAACAAATATGTCATTTGATGTCCTGTATTTTCATGTCAAAATACCGGACATACCTAAATATGTTCTGTATTTTGTCTTTCAGCAAATGGTCGCCTTATGTATATGGGTAGTGTGTGGCGAATATTTGCAGACGTCTGACGGTAGACGATGCGCACGGGAAAATGAGGGTATTTTGAATGTGATAACGAAAATGTTTTGCCTCGTGTGGTATGTTAGAGGTGGAAGTCGGGAAATGAAATGCCGATGAATTATCTTCCAGGTATCTGTGTGAATAAATATAAGTATAATTATGGAATGAGAACTAAATCGCCAGTCATGACACCTTTTTTTAAATGTCAAATTCCGCATTAGTTTTTGAGCGCATTTTATTTACCCGTATGAATTTGTTGTCATTTTAATTTTTCGAATCTGATCGAGCAATCCTTATCTCATGTTCAGCCATGGTTGATTTTCAGCGAGAGTTAATGGGATTATCGCAGCGTTTTCTCAACTACATCTTTGCTTTTCGTATTGTGTGCAATTTACACAGACCCGGTCCTAGGCAGTTGGCGGCCCCGGGCAGACATTCTTGGCGGCCCCATATATCATTATTATGCACGATATTGTGAGAAACAACCGCAAACTAATACAAACAAAAAGGGTAATAGCTAGATGAAAATTTTTATTTCAAAACTAAAAAAACAATTATAAGGTACAATATTTTTTAAGTTTGAAGTATTTTATAATCAACTTCTACCAATCAAAGGTTTATTTTTCTTGCCTTATGAATTGCGAAATCAGCAATTAATGCGGGATAATCAAGCGATGATGCTAAAGAATTTTCAATTGAAATAACAGCAAGATCAACCAGCCTTTCTTGTGTCATCGTTGAACGCAAATGTTTTAATTAATTTTAGCTTCGAGAACTTACGCTCATCACTATCTGCAGTTACCGGTATAGTCAATAAAATTCTAAGTGCTATATAATAATTTGGCATAATTTCAACAAAACGGTTGTCACAAATATATCGCAAGGCATCCAGTGACGTTTCACAATGATCCGGCATAATTCGTGACAAAGTCTTAAGTTCAGTAAAAAGGCTTAATCCTTCAGTGCCATTTTAATATTCATGACGTTGCTCAGAAAGCAATAATTCTAGGTCTTTGCACCGTTTCAGCTATCAGATACGTTTTTTAGTGTCGAAATATCGTACAAAAAGCCAAAGGTTTCATTAAACCGTTTTATTTGCTGAAATCGTTCCCTTAGTGAGAGAATTGCTTGGTCCAACAAATTATTTAAAAAGTCAGCTCGTAATTTTTCGTCAGAATCATTTATTGATTCGTCTTCGGCTTCATATGAAAATTGTTTCTTTGTTTTTCTTCGTCGAGCAGCCGATTCCACCCGAAAAGTGGCTTCTTCTGGATCCACTTCAAGTTATTTTGCTGCGGTTTTCAAACTTTCAAGGCCATTTTCTTTTAATCGAATTAAGAAACATTCTGTACTTCGCAAAAGTGATAATACTTTATCTAGCTGCATGTTTTTGCTTTGCATCATCTTGCTAACAACATTTATTTGCGCGAGAATACCATACCAAATTACTAAAATTACCACAAATTTTAAGCTTTTCAGTTCTTTAGCTAAAGAGAATGCTTCTATTCGGCGTTTAAAGTCATTTGCAGTTTCATAAACCTCAACTAACGCCTCATAAACGTCGTCCAACTGAAATCGAATCTCTCTAACACAATTAATTTTACATTCCCACCAAATTTCCGATAATGGTTTTATTGTAAATTTAGTCACATGATTTAACCTGCCATAATTGTGTAGAACCAGAAAAAGTACATATATTAGCTGAAAAATTAAAAAAAACGATTTGACTGCAAGAGGTGACTTTGGCATGTCACCGAGTATTAAATTTAAATTATGGCAAACGCAGGGCATAAAGAAAGTTCGGCGATTAATACGCAATATTTGAGCTTGTACGGCATTCTTTGAACCAGCCATATTTGCTCCATTATCGTAACCTTGACCACGGCAATTATAAATGGACAATCCCAAATCATTCATATTTTTCATTAATGCTTCTTCACATCCTCCCATCACTCTTATTATCTGCCACTAGGAAACGTGTAACTATTAGTAAACGAAAAATTTGTATTTCTACTTAATCTTCTAATCGCAGCCGGGAGAAATATAAAAATATCTTCCGAAAATTTTGCAATATAGTGCATATTGTACAATTCGGCGGCCCCGGGCGACCGCCCGGCTCGCCCGCCCCTAAGACCGGCTCTGAATTTACACTGTTTAGATCGAAATAGCTTATCTACCTTGGTGTGGCTATTAATTTTAATTTTTGATTTTTATTGTTTTGAATAGGTTAACGAATAAATGCAAGAATTTCACTGGGAAGAACTCACATTTGAGGTAGAAAACAATAACTTATGAGTGATATTTAGCACAGGAAAAAACATTTTAAACCAAGAAATGGACATGAAAATTGCATAATAATTAACTAAACTTTTTTCTTCGGTCCCCAGTTACTCATGCGGCATTCATGAGGAAACATAAATCTAACTAGACAAGTGTTGAATCCGAATCAATACACGGAGTTGATCTGGATTCTTTGGTGCTCTTTGTAAAGCGTTGGTTAATGCCGGCACCGGGTTTCCCTCCTATCTTCTGTGTTTGTCCGGTGTCGAATGAGTTATGTCTATAATAGTCCAAGATGCTAATTGGTAAAAATACATACAAAAAAATAAGGGATTGATCAGCTTGTAAGTGTGACATGAATAATAATTATATTTCTCTTAGCCTTTACCGAGAAATTTAAATCGAAGAATAATTTCAACTAACAATAAGATTATAGTTTCAAAGGACAAACCCTTGAAATTCTCAATAATAAAAACGTTGTTCTGTGAGAAACGCAAGATGGCCGACAGCGAAATTTAATTAGACCACTTGAAAATATGTTGGCTTGTGTCGACAAACTGGGACCACATCAAAAACTGAAGGCGAACGCAGACCCCTCGACCGTCATTAACTCAGGTTAGAGGCCCATCCCCAAATCCGAGCTCAGGTATATCTACCCTCGCAGCAGGGGAGCACTAGCCGACCACGTCTTTTGCAATAAAATTTAAACTTTTATGTTTTTAACTTAGTGCGATTGTGATTCAAGCATCATATTCGGGTGAATGCGCTGATCAAGAGCGTCTTTTTAACGAAATTCTACGATAAATAGTAAGATATTTACGCTCACATCTAATATTGACGCCCAGGACGGGATTGTATTGAAAGCAGTTATTCGCGAGACGGTGCGGACGGTGTAACGCTTGGTTGCTATATGGTGTTAGATGGGAGAAAAGGAAAACCGCTCATAACTAAAATGCTTTTCAACCTTTTTCGATCACACTTTCAGGAATTACTTGACTATTCAACTTTTCAATTTAAACTGATCGCCGTCTACATAGTAGTCCTGGGTTTGACTATAGGAGCATATCTTTTCTCCATTTGAATAATATGGGCAGAGCTGAAACGAAGCGAGAGGGCCTTTATTCTTTAGCATTTTAAAATATCTTAAAAAAGAGATATCGCCGCGGTATTTTCACAGTTATGCTTAAAAAAGTATGGAAATGAATTTCCATATCGTAGAAATTCAAATCTCATTCGAAAAAATCCGAAAATTAGGTTTAATTACTATTTTTTCTTGATTTTTACGCATTTATTCAATTCGTCGTGATAAAATTGTAATTAAGTCCCGTTATAGCATCATTTTATATGTTCATGACTATTATTATTTTCTGGAGCATTCGATTATGTGGATTTTATATTAATTTTTCACATTTTAGTGAAAAAAATTTGGTGTCATTAATTTTTATTTTATTTTAACGTAATACTTAATTCACGCCTACCCGTCATATTTGACGGGAAATTACGCTAGTATTATAGATATTGGAGTAAGATCTAAAGAGGTTTATCGAAACTTATATTTCCGATAATCCTGAGAATTTACTATAAAAATATGACTCATAAAAGTAAACTACAAAGTACTAATTCATGTCTCACATCGCCAGAAAACCATCTCACGAAAATGCAACCGAATCCCACATTGCAACAGAATGAAAATGTAATTTCAAAAGTTTACGGCGTTTAACGGTATGGTAAGCTAGCATTTCGACGTGCAGCCATGTTATGCGTGAGGTAAATTCAAGAAACAATTTTATGATACGCAAACATTTAAACGCATCGCGCGAGGAATCTGTCCTAATTCCGTTCCCACCACGCATGAGACGGCAAGCCTTCGCTCGCAAACCACGTGGACTGTATTTATCTGCAGCGATTCAGTAACGAATCTCTCAACGCAAGCCATCCGCAGCAAATTTGACATTCCATTTAAAAGCTATCGAACCTCGCATGAAAAATTATCGAAAGATCATCCTTAAAACTACCCACCGTTTAATTAAATTGTCCTTCTCGAGAGAATGGAACGGAGGAAGGGAAGAGATATGCGCGCTATTTACAGGGACGAAGAATACCGTAACCTCATCGGGGCTGGATAAGTAATTCGTTTTGTTTCCGTCCTCGTTTGGGATAACCGCGAAACGATCCTTCCCGGCGATATGCACGCTCCATCAAACACGCGCTGGGCACATTACCTCCCACCGTTATATGGATTTTAACAAGGTTGGCATCGGGCCGCAGTTGGCTCGGCCTCGAAAAAAAGGAAGTATAATATATATATATATATATATGTGTGTGTGTGTATAAATCTCCCCCTGGAGGCGCTCTTAGGACGGCTTTCGTGCCTACGCATCTTCAGAAAAGTGCAGCCATCTTTTGATTAAACCTATACCCTTAATTCGCCGTCCTGCTGGATAATAAAAGATCATTCATTCAACCGGCGTTTGCAAGAGGGCGGAGAATGAGATTCGATCCAGCTCCGCCAGAGGCCCTCAGCGTCCGTTATCTCTTTCTCTCCCCCATTCCGCCTCCGCGCGTATGGACGGACGAATCCGCTCCTCGTCGTCGCCCTCTTTCATTTAATCCGGCCGATGCGCACGCGTGACGTGGTAACGGATGGCTGTCGTTCGTTAAAACTTGCGCCGGGATGCCGTCTTTTGTCAGGCACCGAAAGAACTCGATACATCAAGCGGACTCATAATACGAGGGTCCGCGGTCGTTCCTTCCTACCTCGTATTTCGATTTCTCGTTCTTTATTTTTGGATCGTTTGTTTACCAAGTTTGCTTTCCAATTCGTTGAACAGTTCTTTGTTCTTAACGTCGTGCAGAGGGGGAGGGAATGATTTCTGGAAGGTCGGGGAGAAAGGACAAACGTCGCTGGTTCGTTGTATTCCGAAATGCGGCTCGTTCAATTAATCCGACTGCTGCACAGAGGGCTCGACGTCGAGTCGCTTGGAAACGAAAGCAATATTTTTTGTTGCCGTCGTCGTGGTCCGCTCGATTTTTTTTCTCCCGAGCGCTGTTTTCGATATGAAGATGGATGCTGACGTTTCCTCCAGTGCCAGCACGGCGAGCGGCTCAAAAATTTCCTCCGGTTGTTTGGCCCCATGCGCACTTCGTTACGTTGTCGGAATTTATAAAATTATATACCATTCGTTGAAAATATTTTTTTCTGCTTCATTTCCTCCCGATATTTTTTCAATACTCTTAGCGTTTAGTCGATTGAATCCAGGATTCAAATGGTTTTATTCTTTTATTTAATTTTCGCAATTTAGGTCTATTGACTGGTAAACACTTCATATTCCCGCCTTAAAGCTTTTAGTCCTAATTTTTTTTGGAAGATTTTGCAATCGCACATTTATTCTGACCAGATTAATAATTCCTTTACCAAATTATCAGGTCATAGGGCATACGCTTTCCAATATAATTTTCCTTTCCACTATTGTGTGTATAACTATTAAAGTTATTAAAATGATGTAATTGAATGTCTATAAAAATGGACATTGTGGCAGAAAGGGTTAAAATCATGATGGACTTAAGAGCTTATATACAGTCTAATGATTCTTTTCCATGGAAAGGCCGCTATCCTGCCGCGCAACCGCATTCTAAGGTGTGTTACACTACACTAATGGTACTTCCGTCATTTTTCATCCCTCTTGTTAATTATTTACAACTTTGAGTGAATGAACTGTTGCAAACAAAGGCACGAAAAGACGGAATATTTCCGCTTTTTTCTATATATTTTTAGAATTTTTCCCACTAAAATATTGATTTATACTATATGCACGTGTCTAAGTGACTTCGCAGGGCATAAAAATAATTATAATTATAATTTGTGCTATTGAAATGTTTACTCGATAGCGGGGTAATTTTATATTTATTAAATCAATAGCCAGTTTTTTCAAAACATTTCGTTCTTACATCTATGGAAGAAGGATCATTTTTGTTTGCATATGTTAACACTTCACTGATGTCATTGAGATGCGTCTTAACTTCTCAATTAAACACATTAATTTTGAAAAAACCATAATTAATTCAACAACAGTTACTGACAATTAAGTTTTTCCTTCTTCGTGTATCCCTGAAAGATAAACGAAAAAGTTTTCATTTTCATTTTACTTCATAACCTCTTTAACGCTCGACTTTACTTTTCCCTGTAATTACTTTTCCAGTTAAAACCTTTCCAAAGAGACACACATACCCAGCAACGAAGCTAAAGCACTATTACCATCCAAAAACCCTTTCCCGTGGAGAACATCCGTCACCCCTGTTTTTGTTCCCGCAGCACTTTTCGCTTTGCTAAAACTTCCGATACCTTCTCCTCAAGCGTTCGATATTGTACTCTTGCAAAAACGAATATTTCGCGAAGGAATTCCTCTTTAGAATTCCGATTCCGTGAAATCCCTTTTACCATTCTGTATCCGCTTACTCTCGACTTCACCCCTCAGTCGCAAACGGCAAATAAAAAAAACCTCTTATTCCCCTATTGGTAGCAAAGAAAAGGCCAATAGAGTGAGAAGAGAAAAGGGACGCCTCAAAGCTAAACGCGTTCAATGCATACGGAATTGCAGGAGGCGGACAAAAAAAAAAGAAGGATGGAGAGCGAGAGAGAAAACCTCGAGCTCCCACAGCGCTTTGCGCAGCGGTAACAAGCGGATTCCTATTCCGACTCTTCGGCGATACTCAAACCGTTATGCGTGCGTGTTGATGCGCTCCGCGGCCTGGGTGGCGGTAGAACGCGCGGGCCCTCAAGAGGTTCCGAACGCTCTTCAGAGAATCCGTGTAATTCGCTCAGATCGGCTCATAAAACACTCCAGGAATCCACTTCTCAACTCGCCTCCTCTCTCTCTCTCGTTCCGCTTACCATGTTCTGTAAAGTAAATGGTTTTCTCTCCCCCCCCTCCCCCCCCCCCCCCAGGAGCTGAATGCGTGCGCCTTAAGATGTTATTAAATGCTTTTAGTAGATTTTAATTAAAAGTTCTCCATCCAAGGAGGAATGCACGCGGTTTTTTCTGTCTCGCGTTTTAATTTTCGTCCACGTGATCATTTATCGTCACTATGTTAATTTTATTCGAAATCAGATGTTTATTTTAATGGCGTAAAAGTGCGTGTGAATATATGTGAATCAAGAATTCATAAATCGACGGTGATCGGTTCAAGGTATATTATTATAATTGGGTATAACTGTTATTATAAGTTATATCGAAGCGATAGTTGAATCCTACGTCCTTCCTTAAATTCGTTTTATCGATTCAGATTGACCTCTTTGGATGTGTGCGATTATTCTTCAGATATTAACTTAATACGACCAATGTCCGAATGCTTTAGAAACAAGACTGATAACATTATAAAAGTAATTGACTAAATAAAGACAAAGATACGTTTTAAAGTTTATGATCAGAGAATTATTTAATGCAGCCGACAGTTACTGCGATATAGACCAGGGGTGTCCAACATACGGCCCGCGGGCCAGAATCCGTCCCGCGGAAGGTTTCCACCTGGCCAGCGGAAGGGTTTCATCTTGTGCACCAACTTTTCGTAACTGTTGATGATAAATTACGTTTACTAAAACTTTCTAGATTCTTTATGTTAACGTACATTTTTCCGACGATCAGAGTGCGTCTCTGATCATTTTAAAGTTCCTGATTTTTATAATAAATGTATATATCATTGCATGATTCCATCCACTCTCGTCCTTAGAAATTTGCAGATTCAATGCGTTAATGGCTTTGAAGGGGAAAACCAGAGTAAAGGAAACTTTCTCTCTAAACCCTGCTGGAAGGGTTCCTTATTTTCCCGTATTTCCTGGAGAAGCGTGAAGTCGACCGATCTGCGGTCGGTAGCGAGATAAGCGAGCGTCCTTCAACCTGCTCATTAGGTGGTCTTACTTAGTTTAGCTGTAGATGACAGTACAGATGTGCGTGATACGGCTCAGTTGGCAGTATTTGTACGAGGAGTCACTGAAACGTATGAAATCGTTGAAGAACTACTTGGACTTTGCCCGATGAAAGGAACAACAAAGGGACAAGACATTTACGATGAAATAAAACGTCTCTTAATGAAATTCAAATTCCAAGAAAGTAATCTTTGCGGTCTTGGAGCTCCTGCGATGACAGGGAAGCAAAACGGGTTTGTAAATCTAATGCAAAAATCAGTGTCGCACGAAATTATTAAATATAACTGCATCATACACCAGGAGAATATTTGTGCAAAGACACTGCAATTGAAGCATGTTATGGAAACTAGTTTCTACGATTAATTTAATTAAGTCACAAGGACTCAATCATCGACAGTTTCAAGCCTTTCTTACAGAATTAGGATCAGACTTTGGCGATGTAATTTATTTTAGCCATGTTCGTTTGCTTAGTAGAGCGAAGACACTCGAGCACTTCTACTTTCTTTTAGAAGAAATAAAAATATTTTTGAGTAACAAAGGAAAGGATGTATCTTGGATGATGAAGATTGGGTGGATGACCTTGCCTTTTTAGTGGATATGACTTATATCTTGCAGAACTGAATGTAAATCTACAGGGAAAGGACCAATTCGTAAATGTATTATATTTACATCTATTTACATCAATACCCTGCAAGCCGCCAGAAGAGTTTGGCAGCATATTACAGCATTTATCGAAAAATTAAAATTATTTCAAAATCAGCTGCTTGTTAAAAGAACTGATCACTTCTCAACTCTTTCAGAAAGACGTGATGAAACAGTAAAATTTAAAAAATACGCAACATTGATCAATGGCCTGAGGGATGAATTCCGGCAGAAATTTACAGATTTCAGAAATCACAGTCTCGAGATTAAAATAATTTGTGATCCATTTGAAATTGATGTTAATGAAGTGGAAAATGTCTTTCAATTAGAATTAATTGAAATTCAAGCCAGCAGTCACTTGAGTAGAGCTTTTCTGGAGAATGACATTCTAACTTTTTATCCTAAATATTATGTGCAAGGTTTTTCTCCTTTATTCATTAAAATACGTAAATATTGACCGATGTTCTACTTTTTTGCTTTATTCGACGGCTAAAGCTCTATACTATCTTATTCTTGCGATGTTTACACGTTAAACGGTCGAATTTTTCAGAAATACGCATTCTTTTTCGAAATTTGCGGAATTTTCGTACTCATTCCGAGCGTTGCCAAGGAGACTCTCATTGTTGCCTCCGATTCATTGAAGGCCAATTAAACCTTCAGATAGACGAAAGAAAAGCGTTATTCGCATCGAACTGTTGTTTCAGCATCGAAATTAATGAAGCATAGCAATGTAAATATTTAAGGACAATTATTCTGTTGACTACGTATGAGAAGCGTTTCTAACGATTTAATCGAAGCAATTGAATCTTCATTTCATCTTGAATGCTGGATTCTTACCTTTTTGTAAATAGAACCATCATATTACACATCTGTAATTCTTATTAACGCAGATAGGCTCACGCATAAATTAAAAATTAGATGAGAATAGGGACGCACGTTATTTTGTAAATATTATATGGTTACCTTCTCTTCATTGATAATCTAAATAAACGGTTGCATTGACGTCTCTTTTATAGTAGGTCCTGTAAGAAGTTAAAAGCAGTCGTTGATAGACACTTGAAGGGAAGCAACTGTTTGTGAGTTCGTTTATAAGGGTGCAACGATAATCATTGGAACTAAGATAAGGTAGAATTAAAAATTTTTCCCCTTTGAATATACCGCGATATTAAATTAGCATTGAGTAACTCTGTGACATTGTGATCACGTAATTGCTTTAATATATTGCTGCAACATCGCAGAAAATTTAAAAATGCCAAGGGGTAGACCAGCGAAAAGGAGAGCTATTAGCCCAGCTACAGCTGCCAGAGAAAGGAAGAGGAGCCAGAGATCAAAGGAAGAGTATTGTAGGAAAGAGAGAGAAGAGACGCGGAAGCTCATAGGATTGCCCGTGTAGATGAGGAGCGGAGAGTACAAGAAAGACAAAGAAATAGGGAAACACGTCAAGAATCCTTACCAAATCTTTGGAGACATGCCTAGCAGTTTTTTTCGCTGTTTGGTATTGCATATTGTTACGAACGATTTTTTTCAACTGTGAAAAGTGTAAAGTCAAAATCAAGATCATTACTGACAGACAAACATTTATGCAATGTACTTCATATTGCAACATCAAGCGTACCAGGGGAACAATGTCAAATTTATCACTAAATCATAATAATTTAATCTGTCCATTTGTATACTGAATAAATATCATATATAATTTTCTTAGCACCTCGCTAATTTTAATTATAATAATATTTAAAAAAGAACTAATCAATCAAAAATGACAATCCTGAATGGCCTAACATAAAAATGTCAATTCAATGCAGTAAGCATTTCAGATATCATAAATCTACGAAAATAGCTGGATAGCGTGGTTTACCTTTGTTGACTTTTTCTCTTGGATTGAAGGTAGCTGAAATGTTCAGAGTACGGCTTCTCATTCAAAAGTGTTGGAAAAATTTGCAATAGTTTTAATTGAAATTATGCGTAAGCATCTTATGTACAAATAGTTTTGTTAAATTCAGATTAAGATGACAGAAGGGTTGCCTACAACAAGGGGTGCTCGCTGGCCCGCGCGCATGAGAAAATTTTTAATCCGGCCCCACGGCCAAAACGGTTGGACAACCCTGATATAGACAAAACGGCTCGACTTTATATCCTTAATGTCATGCGGCCTTATGTATTCATTTTGGTACCGTAAAGATACTGAATTTGATTGATGAATCGGGGAAAATGATCATACACGGTGATTGAGCGCGCTCTTTTAATCGGTTTCAATAAAACTCGATACAGGTGATCGTTGCTGTTATGTGCTGCATTTACAGTTATTGAAGAATCGGAAGTTTTCAGCTGCCTTCGTTCGTGTCTTATTCTTAATTCGGAATAATTTCGTATACTCAATATGTATACTTGCGAATTTAAAATATCAATTGAAATACACAACAGTTAACATATTAACTCCGATGATATTTTTCAGTTTTTAGCACCGATTGATTTATTGTTATTTAACGTTCCAAATCACAAATATGCGTTATTTACCATGTATTTGAATTACAATTTTATCTCGATTTTAGAGTGGGGCATTTATGAACCAATTTAACTCTATTGTAAGACACCTTCATATAAACCATCCAAAGGAAAACGGCAGATATATAACTTTTACTTTCGAAAAAAGTACGTAATTTATTAGTTGAATCTAAATGAGAACATTAAAGTACTACGCGATTGTGGTTTATCTTAAAAAAAAAAGCAAAAGTCGCGATTTAACAATATTTTCAACATTCTTTTCTTCAAATTAAGATTTTTAGAGCAGTGATGAAGGCCACTTAAAGGGATCAAAGACTCTCTTCAACCTAAAAATCACAACATCCATAATCTTGTAGATAGTTTATGGAGGAAGACACTATGTATCCCTTTAACAAGACATGCAGTGTGTGTTACCATACTAATATTTTATCTAATAAAACATCTTTTTTACTTTCTCCATATACGTAGTACAGAGAAAGTATTGTTTTCATGAAAAAAATCGAATTCGAGATTTCAACGGAAGTACAGGTTTTGAGGTTCCCTGAACACGTTTTGACCGTTTTCTCGACGATGTGTGTGTTTCCATGTGTGACAAAGTTGACGTGCGCTCTAACAAAAACTATTTATCAGATCAGCATGAAATTCTATATTTGTGATTTTGTATATATTCTTAAGGTTTGAAAATATTTTGATAACAATCGGTCAACCGAAAGAAGCGGTTTACTCTCGTAAAATTTTAGTTTTTATTAAAATTTTCGCTTAAAACTGAATTTTTATTAACATATACATATATAAAAGTAGTTTATATTACTTTTTCTACAACGTTTGTTTGAACTAAATCTTCGCATGAGGAATATTTCAAGAGATATTCAATTTTCTTCAAAAACAGGTGATTTTTTTATTCGAGGACCCTGAAAAATCGTTATATCTTATTTTTAGAATATATACCGGTGAGAATTGCGAAAAATTTCTACGAAAATAGTTTGATGTTATTTATAAAATCTCACATCAAATACATATTGAAAATGAGCATCACCTTGCTGAATACATATACGTGCTCTCCTCAGCAAATTGTCTGACACGAATAAAAAATTCACCCTGTATAATACGAGCATATAGCCTTTCGAATATTTTATAAGAAAAGTACTCACCGGCGTTTTCTATGAATCCATGAACAGAGAAACGTGACTAGAGTGCAAACATGGCGCTCACGGGCACCGCGTTGGGAAGACCTGATCTAGACTGTTGCTTGAGCTTCTTATTAAGACCACGGCCATCGAGGGAACATAAGTAGTAAAAAAACATTCTCCGGTAATCAATCCGCTTCAGAATTCGGGAATTATTAAAGAATTGAATATGGAAGACTTGGCAATAGGGATTAACGTTTCCCGGTTTTTTTCAATACCGGGATCCCGGGACTCAAACGGTCGAATCCCGGGATTCAGTTTTCGTAAACATAATAGCAAGATAATAAGTAATAAATAAATTATTCGTAGACATTTATATTTATTATTGATAAACTATATATAACACCACAAACAGAGTGAAAAATTCTTACAAGATGTAAATATTAAAATGATGGTTACCGCTCTTTGTGAAAACATTTTAAACAGGGACATAAAATATGTCTAAAATTCAAGCGCTTAACAGGATAATTTCGATCTAGAATGAATAATAATATTGATAACAGATGGAAAGTAATGTAGTCTATTTAAATATTGTGTATAATTCCCATACAACACGGGGTATGAAGTCCATGTGCACTTTTAAAAATTAATAACGCATGGATGATATAGACATGCTGTAAATGGAACATTAAAGCTTAGTTACTTGAGTGTTATTTATTATAAATCCTCCAAATGACAGATCATAAGATCATTAATAATGTTGTCTTTTTTCATGCCTTGCGAATTATTGAAAATGGCGACAATGGAGGAAAAGATACATTTTGTGATATGGCTAGCAGAATTCAGATGCTTTACAGCCATGAGAAGAAGATGCACTGCTCAATCCGGAGAATTTGCACGACCAGGAACTGTTATGCGCTTGAATTCTGGTAGACATAGAAAGGAGTTAAGCTTACAGCCATCTTAAATTAATTGCAAGATCTGTAAAAGAGACAGTATTATTAATGACCCTTTCATTGAAAGTTTGCAGGATTAAAATTAAACGAAACTGAGGTAGATATGCTTTCATATCCCGTTTACAGAATGTCTATAGAGAACAAACAAAAGTTATTAATTTTTCAAAGTACACAAGGACTTTATGGACGCCTTGTATAATGCATTTTTGCTCCACACTTACGCGATTAGTTATTTTCCTGTGTAGATGTGTTTCTAAAGTAGATCATATTTCTCGTTTAGTAGACCGGGAATTTCCCGGGAAATGCGGTGGGTTCCCGGGAAATTCCCGGATGCATTTTAAGTACGGGATCCCGGGATCCCGCTTGAGAAACCCTACTTGGCAACATCGGAACCGATAGATCCCACGCATAAGTCCTTATCTCCATTGGCCCAATGCCCTGAAAGAGGCTCGGAGGCGGAGGAAGTGGAGTAAAAAAGATTGAAAGGGTTAAAGTTGCGGGAGGTTGGGAGAGAAGCACACAGCGATGACGGAACCTTATGGAAAATGGAAGGAAGATAGAAAGGGTGAGAGAGAGGAAATATACTGTGGAATTGATTGCCCCTTTTGGTTCTTCTCACTCTTCCTTCCCTCTATATATTCCTCTCGCATGATGTTTTACTTTAAGCAAATGCGAGAATGAGGTAGTGAGGGAGGGAGACTTATGTTAAATTTAAGCGATCCCACGTAAATATGACTCTTCCTTCCTTTCTTAACTTCTCACAAATCAGTTCTACGTAAATCTGATTGGCTTCTTACGGACCTAAGGACACCTTGACGTGAATTTCCAGAGCCTTCTGGTCCGAACGCAATTACCTTCCGACCATTTTTATGTGTACCATTACCATAAGTGCCACCTTCGTTGGACTAATCAGGGAGTGAGCACGCATCGTATCATGAACTATATGGGGAGGAGTGAAAAAATTCCAATCCCTTTTCGGTGAAAAGGGAACGAATTTTTTCAATAAAAACCTTGCTTCGATACAGAAAAAACACCGATTTTCATCAGCGATATGATCGTTTTTTTCTCTCACGATTATTAAGTTATACTTTTCAAACGTTCCAAACATTTACCGCGCGAAAAATATATTTTTCGTAATATTTGAAACGTATCGCGTTGATAGACGAGGAACTAAATTTTTTTCCAAAGAATAATTTCGATTTATTAAGATGTTTCTATGTGCATAAGGTGGTTGATGAAACCAGGTTCGCATTTAAGTTTAAAAAAATAGCCGTTGCCATTAATGTTCGCCCAGAGTATAGATTCTATTTAAGAAATTGGATCTTGTTTAGAATCTGCTGTCGCTATTGACGGCGTACAATTTCTCTCCGAAACGCGCATCCTGTTTTCACAGCCTTCCTATGGCTATCGGAGCTTCATAATTTCTCAATTGGATCGCGGCCATATGGCAAGATCGGTATTTCCTCTTTTTTTTTTTGAAAGAATCATTTAACATCCACATGCCTGCCAAGATTCGCTCGGAATTATAAATTGCAGAACCAATTTCAGAGTAAATTAAAGCTTCATTTTACTTAGGCTTTGCACTTAACAAGTTTCTTGAAAACCTATTAAATTAATTCGGTGAATCAATGCCGCATCTCAGTCGACATGAGTGCTTGCGGCATTGAGCTAAAAATGTTAATGTCTTCATCTGTTGAGGAACGTTTCCAAAAATTGATTAAGGAGATGTAAATTTTAATTATCGTTTTAATGAAAATTAATTATTCCCGAATGGGCATAAATGTTTAAGGAAATTTATTTTTAGAAAAGCAGTACCTTCATATGAACAAACCCAAAAATATATTGGATGCCTATTTCTTTTCACGAGTCTTCCTCATTATCGTTTCAAAACAATGATTGAATGATAATGTTATAAGGGGTTGTGGAATTTTTCCACGAATCAACGCTAGTTTAACTCGTTAATTTAAACTTTTCTCAAATAAATAGTAATGGCTTAGGTTTTGTCTTTTTCAAAACATCTTTAGGTGATTGGTTGTAAGGTAAACATGTCTTGTGTTTATTAGTCGAGGCGGGGTGGGAGAGAAGGATGAGAGGAGGGGAAGGAGGGAAATTGGAGGTTAGTAAAGGTTATCCGTTGTAGGCTGAGATAATACGTGAATAATTGTTCGGAATAACAATCATTACCGTAGAATCAATACGAGTTTTCTCAGTAACTAATCGATCAAAGGCATTTGCCATTTTGAGAGGTTGGATTTCAACTCCACAAGATCGGGAGATAAACATAAATTCGTTTTTAATCGTTTAAATAGGCGTGGAGATTTGAGACGAACTATGAAGAGGGAGATATATTTATATTCAAGCTAAATTTTACGTAAATGATTTCGCGTTCACTTAATTTAAAATCAAAATGGATTTGTAAATCTAACTAGTGTAATTTATTTGTAAAACGAAGAAAAAAACAAATTATTTTCATCAAGCATCAAATGTGTTTCGAAAAATTAAAATTTTTAGCACAACTTTATCTTGATTGGAAATATTATCTTCCAAAGCACGTCATTCAAAAAAAAAAAAAAAACAACACATTCACGTCTTCGTAGAATTGAAATGCAAAATCTTTGCAACTGGATATACATTTTCCTTAACGTATTTTATCGATTAAACGCAAAATACTACAAGCTTTAAGGGCAGGTATTGGTTTCAAGCGATGTTTTGGAGGCGTAATTGGTGACACTCTCTCGAAATGTCCGATAAAGTAATTTGTTCGGCGACATCGATCGACAGTGTGAGATTTACAGAAATACTTCACCGACAACTTTTTATCGGTAGTCATTTTTTCCCGAACCCAAAAAATTGTAAAATTCTTTGAGGATATTTTATCATGTAAAAATCTCCTTTTCTGATGTGATTTCTCTTTCTGAATTAAGTTATACATATCGCAAATTCATTCAAGTTTCCCTTCTTTTGGGGAAAATTTAGGCTCTGCGTCCTCCAAAAAAATATGGTTATCGGTTCGATATCGAAAGATTGTAATCTAACCACGTGAAAAAAATAAAAATTCGATGAAGAGGTGGAAAATTGTTCCCAACGAGTTCTCCAGGCACCTTCGAGGCTACCTAAAAAGATATACGGATCATGACCACGAAGATCTTTCGATCCGTCGCTAGGATCACGTGACAACCTGGTTCCTACCGTTCCATTGGTTATCGCAGGAGCGATGCGTTGCATGTGGTCGTATATTGGTGGAAAGCGCCGAGTTTTTTTTGTTGCTTTCATTTCCTTTTAAAAAAACCTCTCGTCTGTGTGTTTGCGTATGTACGTTTTTATTTTTGCGATCGGAGACCAGATTTTTTTGTGAACTCGTCGGACGGGTTTTTCACGATAGGGGCGTGCGACACGAGGAATGGAAGTCGCGTTACATTTGCACGCATCGGGCGACCGCTTTCCAAAAAAAACGTACGAGATGTTGCGGCAAGGCTGCGAAAGTCTAGAGATATTTTTTTATCGCGTGTAATTTTAGGGTCTCGAATTTGCGTGGCGAAATGTCATCGGACATTATTGGTATTTGACGCCATTGGTCGATCCAAATTGCATCGGATATGCGAACGCCGCGTTTTTGCGAATCGAGAATCGATGCGCAGTTATTATGGTCTCCCATGAATGCCAGTTGGTACGCGTTTTTATTTATATTTATTTTTCGAGAATGTTAATTATCATGAAGATTTTGCATCGGTTCTTAAAAATGGGTGCGCTCTGTTCTCGGAACATGCTATTCTTGTCTCCGCTCATATTTTAGTTACGTATTCGCTGCGGATATGCATGCCGCTGTTATTTCACATCCAAAGTCATAATTTAAATGTATTCGTCAAATTAATACGAGTATATTTAGTTACTCCACTAAAACGCCGCATTATATTTATGCTTTGTGGCTATGTATTCGCTGTGCATTAAAAATTAAAATTACGAATTTTAATGTAATTAAAAGTGAAACGGGGAGCGCCTTTAGAAAAAACCTTGAATTTTCGCCCTGTTTATCTTAAGGCGCAGAAAATACTTCATGATCATAAGTTAATAACCGCGAATGCATCCGTTAACTGACACTATCGAGACATTATTTGCTTCTTTTTACGTACCTACTCCTTATGTGCAGGAAGGATTCCTCGGAGATATCATTCATTCCCAGAAATTTTCACCTACCTTCTTAAAATATGCATCCAAGAAAAATATTTGTGTTGCAAATCCCTCTCTCTCTCTCTCTGAATATTTAGTCGATGCGTGCGCTGCGTGATCAAAAGGCGGAGGGACGCAGGGACGTGTTTTCTTGCGCAACGCTATCACACACGCGCGAACGCACGCATCGCTCGCATATAAATATATTTTCATAATCATGCTGCCGTTCACCGGTGTGTTGCTTTGCATCTCTCGTTAGCGGAAATAAACGACGTCGGCGAGTTTACGCAAACTGAGAACTCTCGCCACTTCTGTCCTTTGTGATATTACACCGTTTCTCTCCATGTATCTCTCTCTCTATGCCTATTAAACGTGATCAGCCTTGTCCTTTACCTTCTCCCTCTATCATTATCGGTGCTTACCAACCAGGGTTGCCACCACAAAATTATCAATGACCCGGTGATTTTTATAGGTGAAAATTTTAAATTACTTTTTAGTTGTTTTTGAATGTTTAATGTTCAATATATAACTGATTTTGATGCAAATGTGAATGGAAAACGGCGAAAAGGCATCTTATTTACTTGCATCTTATCTTTCCATAACAGCACATTTTTGTTGCCTATGGATCATTTTAATAATTCAGTTTGCTCCGATTGTTTTTAAAAAATTTAGAAACTACTCGCAAATCCGATTTAGTAAAAATTTCCACCTTTGCTAATTCTACTCTCACTGCAACAAATTGAAAGATTAATCTCGACACATAACGCCAATTTCCACGATTTTCGTGAAGACCCGGAGAATTTTACTCTTGATCCGGAACCTGATGACATGTCCTACAATCCAGAGTCTCCGGATCAAACTCGGACAGATGGTAACCCTGCTTCCAGCTCATTTCAATCCTCCTCCTCCTGTTTTCTCTTCTCCACGTACACATTTCCACCTCCCAAACCGCTCCTCCTCCATCCCCTCGAGGATCTATAAACGTTTGTTTTTCTGTCGTTCTGAATAGATTCACCCTCTCATCTCCTCTCTATCTCTCATCTCCTGGTCATAATTTAGGAACTCGATTCGAACTGATGCGATTCGGAACATGCGGAGAAGTGGGAGTGGAGGATGGTGGGGAAGATAGGGGGCGGTGAGGGGAGAGAGGGAGGAGTATTGAAGAGGAGAGAGTTAGGTAGCTTGAGAGGGAATAAGAAAATGTACGGAGGTCCAAAGCAAATGAGGCGTCACGTTTTCCTAAAGGCTTAAACTCTTAGATAATTAACATCTAATTTTCGCATTTCGTTTTGTTTTTATTTTCACCTATTTTACCATTCCTTTGCTACCTCTCTTAAAATATAAACAATAATATATTATAATATCCATCTCTCGTATTATTTTAATTAGCATCATATTAGAAGTACACACTATTTTCGTGTTGTTCTATAGCCTTATGTGAATTTAAACGTATTATTTGTTTAATGCTAGAGGGTATTGAAGTTAATTAAAATTATTTTATCAGTTTGACGTGAAAAAGATCTTTGAATACCTGAGAGTCATTTTGTAGCATTGGAAAAATGATAATTAATCCGACATTTACCTATTTCTTAACTTAATGGAATGTTGATCTGATTACAGGGTAGAGTGAAAAAGCTTAAATAATCTTTAAGCGTAGCTATTTATTTTTTCGACCGATTTCCCATTTAGTGTTAAAAGCTGATGTTATGGAGCGAGAACAGATTGACGAGAAGGTGGCCTTGCGTGGCGGGTTTTTTAAATCGATGTGTGCTGAAGGATCTAGAGATGATACAATTCCTTTACATTTTTTTAAATTCTTTAAATCTAGAAATACATTTCTCTGAATTTAATTACGAGTTACTGAAAGGAGGAGGGGTATTGGTGTCCTTTTATCTCTTACTCATATAAAGAATGAATAATGCTCCGATGAAATACCCGATGACGCGGCCAGTGGATGACCTAAGACGTACCCAGTTGATTCTGCTATACGTACTCGCCAATCTTATGGATTGGACTTTTTTCTTGATACTTCTCTGGCAGCTGCTCTCCACGGTGCGACAATAAAATGATGTGTTCCAAGATGTCATTTAAGAGATGAGATAGATGAATTCATGCGGCACTCGCGCTGACATTAACACGGAAATACAATGATAAATTTCCCATAAATAAGCTATTTACCCAATAATAAGATGCCTTTCTTTGATTGATATCTAAAACGATCGGCGTCTTGTAATAATTTTGTATGCTAGATGGATGAGATCAATTTTTCCTTTATTCCTGTAATACAAAACATTTAGAAAAACATATTATCGTGTTCTTACATATTAAAAACTTTTAAATTTGAATATAGAAATATCAATTTTAAATTCAAAATTAGATATTATACAGATAAAAATTTTAAATTACTTTTATTTTTAGTGAGCGTTATGATATGGAATGGCATGGATGCAGAAATTTAAGAAAGTGAAAAAAATTGTTACTACATAAAATGTGCGAAGAACTTTGGGTAATATATTTCATTGTTCGATTTTAATGCTATACATGTCTAAGCATCCCTAAGCATAACCTAACATTTTTGCTAACGAATTATAGCAGTGAATTTTAGATATTTTTTCCAGCCTATACACATTGTATGAACCTGTATTTTTTATTAACTTATCGATTAAGTAATTTTATTAAACATTTAATAGTATTTAAGGATAATTTAGAGAATTACAAAGAAAGGGGCTCATCCGTGCTCATAGCGGGATTCGAACCCGCGAAATTTGTATTAGGAGGTCAGACTATCTGCTTGTCTATTAAGACATGACATATGTGGGCGTTGAGTGCGTCGATAATTTTTTAAGTCATTCTCTTAAGCGGAAATTGATATAATTGGTCGAGTCATTTTCTATGGATATAAATGAACCATTAACGATTAATTCATATGACAGGCCATGTTCTTGTCTCTTATTTTTAGTCATTCTCGAAGAAAAATGAAAACCCGATACAGTCATATAAATTCGCAGACCAGAGGGACTGCCTTAATAGTAGGAGAGACGTTTGGTATGATTAGTAAGCCAAAGGAAGCTTTTCAGATGCAGAACTTAAATTCAGTAGCATTGCTCTTTGTGGCATCATCCGCACTGCTG
The DNA here is from genome assembly GCA_036926305.1 of Uropetala carovei. NCBI lineage: Eukaryota > Metazoa > Arthropoda > Insecta > Odonata > Petaluridae > Uropetala > Uropetala carovei. The sequence continues at coordinate 3,648,149 of JAXCHB010000118.1, read as the reverse complement.
CACGTGTCGTCTGCCCAGCTGCCATATCCGCACGAATTAGACGCTTTGGATCTTAATCGAACGCTCGACTTCTCCATCACCACTCAAAAAAACCAAAGCGGCCATTGGATAACAAAATTTACAGTCGAAAATATGTCTTTGAAGATTCAGAGAAAGTGGAAAGTTGAGGTTAAGCACAGGTTGACCAGTTATGGAGGGCTGCACGGCTTTCATCTGCAAGGAATGCTTATCGGTAACTTAAGCTTCAATTAAAATCGAAATGGCTCTAAAATAGCCAATTTTTTAATTAATTTTATTTCACTTTTTTTATTCAGTACCGCCCGCCCGACCCATGGATTACAAACTCTTTCCTGGAATCGGTTACTATAAATTTCACGCGGAAAAAAGAGCGTTCGACGATGCGTATAGAACCTGCATGGAAGAAGGTGGTCACCTTGCAGTAATCGATTCGAAGGAAGAAATAGACGCTATGCGCTCGCTGTATACTGAGGAACAGGCGTTTATTGGAGCGCATGATAAACTGAAAGAAGGTCAATTCATCACCATATTTGGTATGTAAATTTTTATTACGAAAAGATAAATTCAAGGCAATTATACTAATGACGTAGAATATCGTAATTCAACAAATAAATTATTTGATTTAGCTCAAAAGTTCAGATTCATGCTCAACTTAAAAGGGCGAGTTTTGAGAAACTCCTCCAGATGTAACCATTATTTGATGGAGCGCATTTTCTAAGTTATTTTTTGTAGGTTATGTTGCGAAGGAAACATTAAACTAAAATTTTATCATATACTCTAGGCATATAAATTATTTCTTAAAAACTATAAAATTGTAAAATGAGTTTAAGAACTTTCTTTCAGTAATTTATTTTTTCGCAATTCATTTAACGAAAGAAAATTAGATTGAATGTTGAACGTGTGATTATAAAGCTTGATATATTAACTTTGACGTATGCTACCGTCTGACCCTAAACTTCATTCTTCGTAGGCAGATTACGGCTTCTATTAGATAGAATTTTATAACGCCATAAAAAATTCGTACATTATTATTATTATAAAAAGTCATAAAGTTACTTTTCTTTAACTTGCGTTACGATTGATCCATGGTTATCACTTATGGATTCTAAATTTTTACATTCGGCGAAACACCGATGAAGACGGCTGCATTGTAGTCGAAATGCTCATCTGAGTTTTCGTAACCTTGTCGTAGGCTATTGGAGATTCCTGAGATAATTACTTTATTGATTTGTTAGGTGATTGTTCTTGAATTTTTTTCAGCCATAAGACGAGCTCGACAACTCTCTGTAAACGAATGCTTTTCATGCTTAATTTTCATTTTAAAACTCTTCCTCACATCTCTTTTGCAGTTAAATTAACTAAATTTTATTAACATATAATAATATAAACTCTTTGCAGAATTGTTCGAAATATTTTTTTTGCTGTTCATGTCGAAATAACAGAAAAAAGCATGCAGGTTATTTTTCCACCGCTTGCGGTTATTGTTATCCACCAATTCTAAATCAAGCTGTTCCTATCAAATTCAGGTGAACCTTTAATATCCACTGGTTGGAAATCTGGCCAGCCCGACAATTACCAAGGAAACGAAGACTGCGGAACACTGTTTTCTGACGGACTTCTTAACGATGTGTCCTGCGATATGAAAATGGCATTTGTTTGCGAATTCAATTTAGCCTGGGATGGTTGAATGAGTAAACGGAAGTTACCCTGCGAGTCCAGATGCGGGACAAGAGGCTAGGCGAGCGAGGCACCAGACTAAGGCGTAGCGCACATAGGGGCGCGACAAATGAATATTTGAACTTTTAAGTGTAACGTTTTATATTATAAATATATTTTATTTTACAACTATGTATATTATGAATAATCTGCTTTATTGGGAAGTAAAATTGTGTAGGTACTACTGTATGCTTTCATTATGAAGGAGGGTGTCATTTTCTAACCTTTTCTATGGTGACCATATGTGAATTGCTGTAACGTATAGACATTATAATGACACTAAAAATATAAAACTTCATCCTAGAATTAAATTTTTTTAATATAATAAATTTTATTTTATTTTTCATAAAGTTCTCATAAAAATTATTCCTTTCGCCTTCGTCAACACGCATAAATCATATGTATCGACCGTTGTTTTCAGCCGATAACGCGATACTCAGAAAATCCTTTGATTTTCAGATCCAATTTAAATACATATTTCACACGGACATCATGAAGAGTATTTGGTTAAAAATAAATATAATCGTTTATATACGAAAGGAAATTGCATTAATTAAAAAAAGAATCTAGAGAAATCCTATTTATAGATTATACGATTTGGACAAATTGAGTGTGAAAAAATTATTCGATTATCCGCATTCTTAAAGTAAAGATTTTACGGCTATAAAATGGAAATTCTCTCATTACTAACTCGTTAAAAACATGTTAAGTGTCTTTACCTTAAATCGGTTGTAATTCGTTTAAAATTTCTCTTTTTCTTATATTATGCTTTTGAGAAAGTTTGATAGATGTAAATGATGGATATTCCACACATGTATAAGTATCTATATTTGAGGCATTTATTTTTCAATTTTACACCTACTTACAATTCGGTCTTAGTTCACTATCGTCATCTTCCGTACCTGTACAGATTTGGGGAGCAAGAGAAATAAATCGATAAATAAATTTAAACGATTAAATAAATCCTATACTCCTTTTCCTCGGCTCTTATTCCTTATACCTGCTCATCGCGAAGGATAACTTATCCATCACACGATTTAATTGAAATGATCTTTAGTTCCAAAATTGTCATTTGTCTATTATCCAAATCAAGATATCGCAACGGAGAAAACAATGATGCACGCAAACACAAACATTTACTGTAAAAATTTGTGTTCATAAGGTTTCATGTTTTAAAAGTCAACGCTTGAGGTATGGTAATAAAATTTGACGTTATATTAAATGTTATCAAACGCTATTCTATTTATTCCCAAATTCATTGTGATCTACTTCCAGAATACAATGTATCGTACTTATTTCGGGCGATTTTTCACCCAAATAGTCGCAAAAATCAGTTCAATAAAACCAAAAGTTATGAACGCGTAATCTATGTCACCTACTATAACACAACGGTAGAACGACAATTCAACTGAAATAATAAGAGATCGGTGAGTTCATATTTTTAATGGACACTTTAAGAAATCAATCTGACTCTCCATTTTCACTTTTGCATACGTTTAGTGTATTTTATGTATCAATGAAATTTGCATAAATCGGAACATTAAAGGCTCTCTTTGTTTAATTGTATGATCTCATCTCGATCTTCTTTCTTTATATCTCCTCACGGAATACTTACCTACTCGCTATTCATATGTCCATGTCTCTTTGATGGTCCTATATTCCTTCGTTTAGAACGTATCGCGTCTTTTTTTAACGGGAAGATCGAGCTCACCTTATGTTTAAATATCAAAGTGACAAACTATAGTTCTCCAATGGCTATGAAAAAGGTGGCCAACCTTTATATGGCTACGTAGTTGGTAGCGAATTTTTTTGTTGAAAATTATTTTGTTTTTAGTATTACAATGCCCACGAATAAAAATATTCTGCAGATAGATTCAGTAGAAACTTCTTTCACTTTTGAGCGCGATACATAATATTAGTTTAAAAATGGTTCTTTTTCATAATATTTATTTAAATATTAAATCTTAATAATGGTGCAATTATTTCTAAATTCCTTAATCCTAGCATATATGGCAATAATATCGAAGAAGAAAAAATCTCTCGGTCCTATTACATTAATTAAATCAGGCTCAACTTTGTGGAATTTACTCTTGATAGATAGAATAAAAAACTTTGTATCTTTCACTAGAAGTTTTTAATTGTGTTTATCTCTCGGTCCTAATTTCCTATTAAGCCAGTCGTCGGCTTTTAAGAACAATTCTTATAAATCAGCTTCTTCCGTTGAATGAACGATGCCTCGATGTGCACACTAATTTTATATCGCATTCTACGGAACAGATCTGTACTAACTTTCGGTAGAAATTTCTTTAAAAACTATGCTCCCGAATATAATGTATTTTTAGACCGTTGGAAAATGCGAATTATTATAAATAGGCAGCTGAAAGTACTTTTTCATAAAACAAGAAAGTATTTAATGTTAATTCACTCTTACCGCCACATCACATTGGCCTACAGAGCCTCAGAATTTTTTAACCGCATCGCGAAGTTGATATTTTTTTGCTTTTAGAGTTTAATCAGAACTGAGAATTCGAACGGTCTCGCCATTAAATGGAATAACCGGCTCCGTTCCTTTCAGTTTTTTAAAAATAGAAAGATAATTTTATAAAGAAATCAGGGGAAGGTTCGCCGCCTTTTCGTGCAATAGGGTCAGTAAGATATACGGAGGGATTTACTGCTGAAACAATGAATTAAATCATAAGAAAAAGTACTTGATAAAATAATTTTATTTCATAAATATAAAGTATGATTAACAGGAGTCTTTTTAATGTAAGAAACCTCTTCTGTATATTAGTACAGACTTCTTAAATTCTAGCATTTTATCTTTGTTCAACCTTTTACAACTATATTGGTATACTGGACATATGTATATGGCTAAAACTATATCGTTCGTCTAGCAGAAAAATTTAGATTTTTTTAACCAGTTGGATCCATCTGCATTCATTATGCCCATGAAAGATCGTACTCGCAAATGTAAGGCTTTACTTCTTCGCAACCAATGTCACAAAGTGTTCCTTCTTCCCTTACACATCCACAATCTTCCTTACCATGAGAATTATCTGGCTGACCTTTATTCCACTTATGAAAACCGGTGGCGTTCAATGGATCACCTAAAAAAAAATATATATATATATAATTGAAAACGCACGTAATATTTCAACTATGTGCCTTCATAACAAGGAGAAAATTTAATAAAAATCCTTTAATGATAAGACAAATCCGGAAGTTTTAATTAGAGAGACATTTAAAATATCAACATTGAATTAAATGCTGAAATATTTTGTTGTCAAGCGCAGTAACGACGGCTGAACACGGCTTTTTTTACGAGATAAAATATATTATGTATCATTGTAGTATTTGAGATGCTTTAAGCTATGTTTATTTCACAAAACAAGATAAATATTATGACTATATGTGGCATAATTAAGAAAATTGATTATGTGGAGAACCGAGTTTAATCTATAATAATCACGTACCTGTTTACGGATAGACTATCTATGGTGATAATATGAAACCTTTATTTTAAATTATTTATGAGATTAAGGAAAACTTAAGTCTACATGGTTTTCTCCAGCAATGTGTGTGTTAGGAATGTTCCATATTATCATCAACCAAAATCTTTTATGCAAATGGGTTAACTATTTTGAGAAAAAATACATGATTTGTATTTATTTTAGGTTAAAATTATCTTGAGGAATAATTGACATAATTTCCGTATCGATAAAACATTTACATCAATTGCGAGGCTGTATTGCTTTCTGATTTCATCCGGGTAAAAATTAAATGTGGTTTGAATGCTTTCGTTCAACGTGAAGATTGACATTTTTCCTGAATTATTTCAATCAAGTCTATGCAATATCTACGGAAATCATTTACCCTCCTCTTGTTTTTAAATAATAATTCTCAAGAACTTTCTTAGTTACCTTCCAACTATCTCTTTCTTTTCCATGCCGTAACACAAATTCGCTTTGATTTACATTCAAAGTAAATGGTGGTAATTATCGTGAATGAAACTTTTATTTCTCCTAAAATCCATAATATCGAGTACTTTTTAAGATTAAATTAAACAAAAAAATCTGCTCTTATTAGGTTATATCCAACTCAAACTGAGATAAGCAAATAAAATGTTTGTATGTAGTATATATTTTTTATACATAATAACCATAATTAACTGGCACCATAAACTTACAACGCATACATAGTTTTATGTACAACTGCCATTGATGATAACTTATTGTATATGTATTCACGTACACATTAAAAAAATATCTTGCTTAGGAATTAAACTGTTTGAGTACCCAGGAATATAAGCATTACCCAGGTGTTATTTAGCGACGACATCCGCATCACTCACCAAATATGGTGACGAATTCGCCCTCATTCACGCGGTCGTGAAATCCGATGAAGGCGGCGTGGATATTTCGTCGGTTCAGCAACGATTTGTAAACGATTGACTCCGCGTCGGAATTAATGATCCCTAGATGACCGCCTTCACGTGCGCACGTCGCCTGTGCTGCGTCGTAATTTTGCGGCTTCCCGTCGTGCATCTTGTAGTAACCGATTCCGGGGAATAACGTGTAGTCGTCGGGTTGAGGAGGCGGAGCTTGAAACAGGAGAAATAAAGTAGTTAATAAATAATACAAATGAACAGTATTTACAGTAGTGTTGATCCTATTCGATATGTATAAATGCTTAAAGAAAAGCTTTCGGGCTGACGCCCTTCTTCAGCGACGGAGAGACGTACTCCGTCGCTGAAGAAGGGCGTCAACCCGAAACCTCCATATATATATATATATATATATATATATATATATATATATATATATATATATATATATATATATATATATATATGGATAAATGGTAATGTGGAAAGTGCTAGAATGCAAAGGAGATTTCAAGATTGGAGGAAGGTTTATGAAAACAGTCAAATATGCTGTTGATCAAATACTTCTTGCAGGAATCGAAAAGGAACTCCAGGAAATGATAAACAGGCTGGTAATAAATGGTGGAAATTACAGAATAGAAATAAATACAGAAAAATCTAGGGTCATGAGAATATCATGTAAAGAAGAAAACGTGGACATAAGTATTGGTGGGAAACAATTAAAACAAGTTTCAAGCTATAAATACCTTGGAAGAATCCTAACGGGAGGTGCAAAATATACCGATGAAAAAAAAGTATAGAAAAACAAAAGCCGCTTTCAGAAGAACGAAACTCCGACTAACGGGAAACATAAAGGAGGATATCCGCAAGAAGTTATTAAAAGGTTATGCATGGAGTATGGAGTATTGTATGGGATAGAATCGAAGGCGCTAAGGAAAAAGTACATAAAATACTCGGAAAGTTTCGAAATATGGGCATGGAGAAGAATGCTGAAGATAAAATGGACAGAAATGACGAAAAAGGAGAGGTGCGAATGATTATGCGGACTATAAGAAAGAGGAAGATGAAATGGATCGTGCATTACTTAAGAAGCGAGAGAGAGTGAGAAAGAGAGAGAGCATGATTAAAGACGTTTTAGAAGGAAAACTGGGAAGAGAGAGGAAAATGCTTCAGCTGATAGAGAGTTTGCAAGGAAAAGAAATCTATCAAGACGTTAAGAATACTACGGAAAATAGGAGTAGGTGGAGAATCAGGTTTAACTAATCACGGAGTAGTATAAAGACAGACTACCTATTATTTCTCTCACCGGTGAGGATTGCATCGATGCGGAACATCTCCATCTCTTCGTTTGAGGTGACGCTGTGCTTGAAGTCCACTTTCCATCTATTGGGTAACCTTGGAGACGAATGGTTGATCAAACATTTAGTCACCCAGTGGCCAGATTCGTTCTTCTTGCTGGAGATGGTGAAGTCCAACGACCTGTTCTTATGCCAAGTGCTCGCTCCTTTCCGGCCAAGAACCTCCGTCGCTGTAAAACAAAGGAGCAATAAAGAGGACGCCGTGACAAAGTAAGCTGCCGATGGGATAGCGGCCATCTCGTCCTAACGAGTAGTGCACCGTCGAATACTTTTACCGTAAATGAGATCTTCGATTTCTTCATAATTAGCTTTTATACTTTAAAAAAAAATTAATGCCCAAGCCGGATAGTCGAGATCCCTGTGGCGGCTCTATTGAGCGGTCGATGAAATGGGATGCGACCTTCAAACGCCTTAAACATTCAGTTTGATCTTTAAATGGAAATGATACATATCTTTCCATTAAAACATCGGCTCCTTTGCGTTGAGTTACTCAAGCGAGCAAAAGTCGAAATTCATGCGGCTCCTCAAAAGAGCTGCATCGGAAAAGGAAGAAAACGATGACATTCCTTTGACTTATGTCACTTAAACGGTATCTAACAAGGAGATAAAAATTTCCATTAGTTTGTTTACGTAGCGAATCTACGCATTATAATTAATTCTTGCAAATAAAGCG